>JAQIXA010004155.1:0-12016 GCA_034699045.1 Nanhermannia cf. coronata Gr-Ori-00579 | reverse complement strand
AAATGGTCAGATTTTATATCATTTATATTTTGGATCAGTTGTCGTTGGACCAGTTGGTTTTTGGATCAGTTGTCGCACAATCAAAAATTTGATCTAATTTGAGAAATATGGTGATTTAAGGACTTAAAAATGACTTCAAGTGGTATAAATTTTAAAATCGAGGTCAATTAATAGAGCTCAAGTCCAAAGGTCAAGAGATTTTAAGCTAGTGTATCCTTTATTTTGTAATTTGATAAAAACCTCTAAAATAATCAAAGAATCTCTACTGAAAAGTCACAAAATATATAAAAACTTGCTACAAATTAATTCCGTCGCCCCTACAATACAAATACGAGTACAAATCTCCAAAATAAGAAATTTAAATTCTAAAATAATCTCAATCTACAAGTAAAGTATTAATTTCACCTGATCTTTAAATTTCCATAAGGACTAAGGATAAGTCAAGTATATGGCACTTGACTTGGCCCTTAAAATTTAAAAATAATTCTCCTTCTCACCTAAAAGTCTCAGTTTTCATCTTGTACTTGTCCTTAATACAAATGCCTACCTACAATTTTAAACTTTAAAAATGAAAAGTCAAGGGGACCTACCCCTTAAATTTTTTCCAGATTTCAATCAACTTGTACATTACACTTACGAGTACACCTTACACGAGCTCGTAAATACTTCCAAGTCCAGATATTAATCAATATTCATAGACATTGACAGATCTCAGAAGAAACCTCAGGAAAATTTTTCAATTTTTTTAGGGGTGTTTTGTTTTGTTCAAAAAAGCATGAATTTTTCGGTCCAGATGAAAAAGATCGGAATAATTCAAATCAAAATTCAGTCAAGTCAATAAGGATTAGGTTACACTTTTTTTAACAGTATAAGGATACTTAGGAGAGTGTAAAGTTTGTAGTCAGTCGGTGGTTGTCGGCACTTGAAGTTTTTAAAATAAAAATAAAAGAGTCAGTGGTTTGAATTTTAAAAAGTATCTTTTCAAAGTGCCCATTAAAATCTCGATAATGAGATGGGTGAACTGAAAAACTGAAAAAGTTAACTACAATCTTGTCCTATAGATTAGAAGTAAACGTTCCAAAAAATTCCAAAAAATCTTAAAATTTGGGCTTTTTAAGAACTTAAGAAAATGGTTTTAGCCATTGATTTTGACTCTTTTTGATCTCAACAAATTTCTTATTCTGTCTATATGCTTTTAACTAGGCTTTAATTAACTCACTAGAAGTTGATTATTAATTGTGCGAGCAAAGCAATGAAGATATCACAAGCTGCCCCGTTTTTCGGGTTAAAGGTCAACTCCCGGGTCAAATTCGGAATCTCCGTCATCGATTACCCATATAGCCGCTTAAACCTCATTTTTCCCATTTGATTAACATGGGGAACCCTTAAAGGGTCCCCTGAACCCCAAGGGGTGGGGCAATCTGAAATTTTGTCGAAATGGCACATCTAGACCCTGCAAGGGTCCTTTATACCAAATTTGGTCCAAATCGGTTCAGTAGTTCTCGAGTTATCCTCTGGACAGACAGACATACAGACAGACAGACATACAGACGGACAAAGTGCAATCAAAGTTGAATAGATAGTAAGTGCTCGCTTCGCTCGCACAATAACCTGTTCTAATTCAACCTAAAATAACTTTAAAGTTAGCAATTAGGAAAATTAGCATGAGAAGGATTAGAAGGAGCCATTGAGACTTTAGCAGGTCTGGTTGTATATTCTCCCTTTGAGAATTATGAAATTACTTATTTAAAGATCAAAATGGATCAATTTGACTCATATTATCCATACTGTAATTGTAATCTCTAATTTCTAACAGAATGTGCTAAATATAAATCTCCAAATTCTGTATTAAAATGTATTTAAAATTGTGTAAATTTCGCAAAATTTCACGTAATTAATGGCAAATCTGGCAAAATGAGTATTAAGACATGCCTTGGAGGATTCAGGAGGAGAAAATAATCATTTCCAAATTCAAAGTATTTACATTTTAAAGTGTATAAATAATCATAAAATCAAAATCAAAAGTACGATATTACAGCTTGAAATAAGGATTTGAGTGAGGAGTCCCAGCTTGTTGTTTTTGTTTATTTTAATCCTTCAGATTGCAAATCTGGAATCAGAGAAATAAAATCGATAGCTTGTACTATAGGCAGACTTGAACTTAATTATTTCGAATATTTTGTTCCTGTTTGTGTTGGGAAATTCAAGAATTAAGCCATTTTAATCCAAATCCTAGTTTTCAGTTTTCTAATCAAAACTTTACTTATATACTCGTAGATAGATAGGGCTAAAATAAGTAGGCTTCAATGGATTATTCATGACATGACAAATTAAGCAAATGTATTAAAATAATTTATCTTTGATCTCGTAAAATAAATAGATATAAGAATACTCAATTGTTAATCGAAATACACAAGTCTAGCCTAAAATTGATTATATAAAGGGATTCAGACTCAAATTTCAAATTGAAATGAGTAAAATCTGCTCATTTTTCATATATTTTGTACGTTCAAAATATGCAAATTAGCTAAAAACTGCGATTGAGCTAAACTTAAGGTTAAAAAACCTGATAAATGGGTTGACATCAATCAGTATGCAAAATGGCAATTAAAGATTTTTTAAGGGTTTTTAGGGTTTTTTAAAGATTCTAAAAAATTAAAATTGACCTAAAGATCGCCAAGATCTCCAAAGATCACCATATCTTTGAGTTCTAATGGGCTTTCAGGTCTTTAAGGTTTAACATGCAAAGGCCTGAAAGCTGAATACATCCTTTCATTTTAGAATTTTGTCTAAATTGTGTCAAAACCTAGGTTGAAAATCTCAGGATTTGACTAAAATGTCTACTATCAGGATTTTGAGGATAAATTTTGAGGTTTTGATTATGAAATCTGCTCATCTAAATTACCATATTTTTTTACAAAAATTTCGATTTAATGGCATCCCTATTTGGGTAAAATTTGCACATATATATTTGGTTTGGTCTTACTTTACCTCTTGATCAAATTAACCCAAATTTTCTTTAAAATCCTAACCTAACCTAAACTAAACTAAAATAAATTGGATTAATTCCATACAGGCTACAGGGTAAAGTCAGACCAAAAATATAGGGTTAAATTCAACGATAATACATAGGTATGAAATGAAGCTTTCAATTGAGCAAATATTATGCAACATTTTTGTTAATAATTTTTACTAGTTACTATGATGATTCAATTTGAAAAAATTTCAAAATAGCAAAAATTTTGGAAAAAACTCAAAATTCCAAATTTTTTGCTCAATTCGGTCAGTTCAAAATTTTTCACTCCTCTCCTCAAATTTTGTTTCAAAATTCTTCAAATTCTTTCAAAATTCTAAAATGTCTTGTTGCAGTCCTTGTGGTCCTTCCTGTTCACCTTGTGTATGTCAAGCTCAATTAGCTAATTGACTTTTACCCCTATATACTTGGTTAAATTCTAAAATTTTGCATTTTTTTAGGGACCTTATGGACCTTGTTCAGGTGGTGGTTGTTTTCCCTTGGGTTGTGCCAAATGCCCACCAAGTGTAAGACAAAATCAAAATTCAAATTCAATGATTCAAGTTTAATTTCATCCCTACTTTGGTTGAATTTACCCCTAAATATAAGGGTAAAATCAATCAAAATAGAGATGAAATTAAATCGATGCCTTTAAATTCTAGTGCCCAACTCAATGCTGTGGAACTTTAACTAGCCAATGTCCAACTAAATGCTGTCAGCCATCCATGTGTTGTCAAAATCCTTCTTGGTAAGCTTCTAAAATCAATAATATCATCTAACCCTATATTCTGATCAGGTAGTTCAGCTCTGAAAAACAAAATTTAGCCTCAATTAGTTTAGAATTTTGGTTTTTCCGAGATGAATTAAATTAGAAAAATAGCTTCAAATAGTTTAGGTGTAAATGTGTGTATTTCAATATAGTATTTCTCTGTTATCGTGATATCTAGCTACAAAAGATATTTTTTTTGATCGAAATTATATTTTTTTTAAATTTAGTCCACCACCTATGTTGATCAAAACTCGACCCTATTGTTCTGGCTGGGATAGTTTATGTCATGCAAAAAATTTGATAAAATTGCCCTGCATCACTGTTCATTCTCGTAAGTTTAGAATAATCAAAAAAATAAAGATAGTTTAGAAAAAGATATCTTTGTATTGTAATGGACTTTATATGAGGTTTAACATGCAAAGGCCTGAAAGCTGAATACATCCTTTAAACAGTTTTCATTTGATCCAGTTGTAATTTTGGCCAATTTATTAGAGAATATCTTGACTATCTCTAGATATAGATAAGAAAGGATATATGTATTCTGGCTTTTAGGCCTTTGCATGTTAAACCTGCAAAAAGTAAAGGCCAAAAAGCCCATTATAATCCGAAGATATCCTTTGAGATCAAAATCAGAACTGGTTCATTTGAAAAATAAATACCTTTTTTATTATAAGTTAAATTGAGGATTTTGATTTCTAGAAATTCCAAATCGTGTTTGTGTTTCACCAATGGCGACTGTTTGCTTCAAACCTGGTTGCTGTCCTATGAAGTGCATTGGACCACCGTGTCAAAGGTCAACCATTTTTCTCAAATTTATTTTTCAAAAAATATCTTATGATTATCATATAATGAGCTTTCTGGCCTTTTTTTCAAATTTCTCTATAATTGTCTTAATTTCGATCAATTTTAGAAATATTTGCTGTGCAGTCCCAGATCCTTGCTGTGGGCCATGTGGACCTTCATCATGTTGCTCACCTTGTGGTGGTGGCGGTTATGGTGGTGGATTCGGTGGTGGCTTTGGTGGTGGCGGTTGTTGTGGAACTGGTAAAAATAATTTGAAAAATTTCCATTGAGATATTTGACTGATATTTTGAATTTTTTGCATTTAGGTGGTTGTTACGATGGTCGTTTGGATTCTTCATGTTGTGGAGGAGGCTGCTGTTAATTAAGATTCTTGTCATGTAAAATACATCTATGTTTTCTTTTGTAAAATTGTCTAATTTGTCTGAATTTGTATTTCATTTGTATACTGTAAAGGAGAGTACCTAATAATGTTATGAATTGAATAAATTAAAATTGTAAAGTGCCAAATGAACAAAAAATTTCGATTTTTTGATGAATTATTTACTTTTAGATTTATTTAACCCTAATAATATTATAAAGCAATTTTATAAATGTAATATTTTTGCACAATTCTTGCTAAATTTGCTAAATTGCTAAATTTACAAATTAGCATTGTAAAACCAGATTACACTTTACTATTAGTTATTATTTACATGATTTAGATACTTGTACAATTTAGGTCAAAATTAGGCTTTTCAAAGCTGAAATTTAGACCATATTAATGAAATACAGTAATTTCAAGATATATCTAGTTTAGTAATTTTTGAAGTAGTTTGTTCATTCAAATAAACAGATTATTACCCTGCATAAAGGTTATTTGAGTGTCCTTATTTTAGGAAATATTTTATTCTGTCTAGAATCTAGAGGTCTGATTTTGAAAAGTAAAGGATTTCCAATGGTTTAGGCCAAAATTAGGCTTTTCAAATATGAAATTCAGGCCATAAATTAGCGAAATATGGGCAGTAATTTTGAGAGACTTTTACTAGAAATTTTTAATATCGAGTTTTAATTTTTTCTCAAAAATCCCAAAATTAGAATACAAAGGCTGTACAGGATCGAGTACAGGTTATAATATCGAGTAATTTGAGCAATATTTTGTTAATCTAGAGGTCGAATTAAAAAAATAATGCATTTTATTTATGATTCAAGGCTTATTTCAGTTTATTCATCAGAATTCTTATCATATTTATACAGTTTGACAAAATTCACGTATAATTGACTCGAATATCTCGAGTACTCTAGACCTTAATTAAAGTTCATTTTCGGTTATTGATTGACCTGAACAAATAGCCTTTAGTCTTTACAAATAGAGAATCTTTAGTTATTTTCCAGATGATTCCAGATGAATTCGATTGATCTTCAAGACCTACATTACATAATACTGCTATAGTAGAACAAGTACTGTCTAAAAGATAGGAGAATCTTGGAAATCAGACAAAAAAGGGACAAAAAAGTGACAAATGTCTTGAAAGGTTGGTGGTGAGAAATTGAGAGTGTTTTTGACGCGTCCGACTCAACAATTCGTCTCTTTGGCCCGAAATTTTTTTCTTATCTTTCATATCAAATATTTGAGTATTTTCCTACAGTACTTTAGTTTAGTAGGTACCAAACCAAAGACTTGAAAAGTATAGAACAATAGTAAATCCTCTATAAAGTACCCTTTGGTTTATGGTATAAATATCAAAGTACTAGTACTTATACTAATAGTCTAGTAAGTGTTATATAGTAAAATGATAAACGGGTTCATTTTGCGAGGTTTCGTGGGTGTAGCATAAGTTACGATGCAATTTGCAAAGGATTTAAATCTAAAGCCCAAGTAGGTAAAAAGGATATCAAATTTCAGATTTTATATATTTATTTTTTGCTCATAAAGTACACCATTACACACATCTATTACTAATATAATACTATACAAGAAAGAGTTCAATTTTGTCAAAAATATATTACAAAAATCTCTACTACGAGGGTATCATATCAATCATATCGTAACATATTTTATTTTCTTTTTAAGCGTCTGTTTTAAAACCCTATGGTCAAGCCTTTTAGCAAAAATATTTACAAAACGATATCTTGGGGATATAATGGGGCTTTCTGACCTTTTTCTGCTGAGGTTTAACATGGTAAAAGCCGAATAGATCCTTTATTTCAAAATATATAAGAATACAGAAGGGTGGGCCAAGAAACTCTGAACGATTTTAAATTAAGATTAATTGAAAAAGCTTTTTAAATATAATTACGAAACTTAATTACTGATAACTTTTGGATTTTTATTAAAGATATATGTCAGTAGTATCACAGTACAAAGTTTCGTAATTATAGTTAAAAAGCTCTTTAATTAATCTTAATTTAAAATCGTTCAAACTATCTTGGGTCAATCTCTGTATTTTCGTTTTCTAATTATTCCTTATACTTATCAGTACTTACTAACCTAACCTAATCTAACCTAGCCTAACCAGTACTAAATTTAATTAACTTGCTAATAACTTAAATCAATTACTTAAATACCTTAGGTTCTTATATTATCTAGTATGTATAAAGGTAAAGATCTGATTAAATATTAGAGTAATCGAAATCTTGTTATTCTTTATGATTATCGAAATCCTAAATTATAATCTTTTAAAACTATTTATACATAAAGACCCAAAATAATAAAGATGACACTCAAAAATTCATTATTGTTTCTTAACATTTCTAACCTGTATAAGCCTAAGCTAACATAACCTACTCGTAGAACTACATTGCCAATCTATTCTTAAGTAACTAACCTAAACTAATATTTATGTATAAACTTTAGGTAGGGTACCTTATACTTATATCTGTACTTGTACATTTATCAAGGGTCCAAATGGAATTTTGAACAAAATGTGTATTCAGTATTGACTTGTTTAAGGAAAACTATACATTTTATGTATATATTACAAATATCTTTATCACAATTATATTTAACCAATTAACTTATCGAATTATGTCTCCAGATTTCTAGGTTTCCAGGCAGGTCAGCTTTTCATGTCTACTTTTTGGAGGCTTGGGATTTGGCCTTATTTTTAGGTGCTGATTGTCCAGCTGCTGGAAATATTTTGGGTGGTGCTGTTTTCTGCTGTGCTGGATTCGGCTTGGGTTTTTCTTGAGGTTTCTTCTGATTTGCACCCAAGGATTTGTTTTTTCTAGCTTGAGCACCTGGTCTTGGAGGTCCTGGATTTGGCTTTGGTTTTGGCTTAGCATTTTTCGACTTATTATTGGCAGATTTGTTTTCACCAGGCTTCATTGTCGGAGCTGGTGATAGCTTTTTTGAACCGAGCTTTGATTTAACCTTTGATTTAGCCTTTGATTTTGATTTCCCATCATCTGGTTTTTTTCCTCCTCCAGTTGCATCACGACTTCCTTATTTTCAAAAAAATTTAAAAAATTTTGTAACAATTATAAGTGATAGGGATAACCTCAACAAGTAGCTGTATATAGATAAAATGTGAATTTTATCAAAATTTCAAAACTTTTGATAATTTTTTATAAGGTAGGTACTTTTTCCTTGATTTATGTATTTTGGAATTTTGGAAATACCTTTAGGTGGTGGTAAAAGATCCGGAAGCTGAGTTTTTGGGGGTGGTGGAGCCTTTAATAAGTAAAGAATTATTAATTTAAAGTTTAATATATCATTAAAATAATAATAAAAAATCTACTTTACCTTAGTTGGTTGAGCACTTGGAAGATTCTAAAATAAAAATTCAAATTACATAACTATCTACCTACTTATAATACTGGAACTATAAAATTCATGAATTTACGGGATTTTGTCCAGGGGTAGTATGTGGAGCGCCACCGTCGCCTACACCCATTCCAGACATCACAGCAAAAATTTAGAACTAGTCACTCACAGTCTAAAGTGAGCTTTATGAATTTTGAATTTTGAATTTAGAATTGAATAAATTACAGCAGATTACAGTAAAAATTTTGACTCGAATCAATTTCAAATACAAATTCAATTCGTAACCAGTTCAAGAAAAACCGATTAATTTTTGGAGCTACCATAGTAAATTTGGGTACTTAAAATTTTTAGAATAGTTTCTAATTCAATTAGAAATAAGTATATGTCGATTATCTGCAAGAAATTAAGTTGATCAGAGAACCTTTATTTGACAAATAGGATCTTTCGAATCAAGACAAGTCAAATCTCGTTAGGTTTAGCTTGAAGCATAAAATATATAAACCTAATACCTATCTTATGTATTTAGATTTAGATAATATATCAGTAATATCTGTATTATGTGTAATGTAGTAATGTACAATATTTCTTGAGACAATGGGTAGTAAAATAAAATTAAATCAAAAATCTGGAATTTTGGAAATATTATTTAGTAGGTATATTGTAATGACTAGGTTATTTTAAGGTGAGAGAACGGCAATCCTTATCCTTGTGTTTCATTTGACTTTTTTTGTCAGTTAGCTATCCGAATTGTCCAGAAAAACTTGTGCAAAAATGTTGATTTTGATCTCAACTTTACATATAATATAATGGGCAATGGGATAAAGTAGTTTTGGTCAGCAATTTCAATTTACAATTTATATTAGGTAAAATATAAGTCTATAACTATAATAAAAGGGAAATTAACGACACTTAATTAAGCATTTTTATTAAATGTATATTTACAATATCTAACAAATTTATTTACAAATTAAGCTTTATAATTATTTAAAATTTATTTATAAATATTTAAAAGCTTAAGTACCTACCCTAAGGACCCTACTGCCTACTTTTAAAATTACCTAAGTACTTTTATAAATAGTACCTACCCTATTGATAATGTATTGATTTTTTATCCTTTTTAGCTGGGAAGATTGCTTATTATACTCATATTTAGTAATTTTAGTCTTAGTAGACGTAGGTACTTAATTGTTACTAGATAAAAGTAGCAGATTTTAGCTGCATTGAGATACAAACTTTGAACACAATGGAGATTCTAGCTTTCTCTTACGAGCATTTGAAAAAGAAATCTGCCGACTTTCACCAGATACCAGTACCAGATGGTGTGGAAATTTCTCCGAGTGTTTTGTTCTAACTAAAAACTATATTATATATAACATTTGTTTTAAAATCTTATCCTTTAGCTAAAGATAAAGTTAAATGTTTATGAAAAAGGTATTTCAAATGAAGTAATCAAGGTGGCTGAAAAAGGTATTTAAAAATAAAAGTATTTACCTAATTAAATTATCGATTGAATTTTATTCATTTCTTATTTATAATTATAGGTCAACATTCAAGTTCAAAAGATGTAGTCGAGGTCATTGAGGCATAGTTAAATAATGAAAAGTAATCGTAATCTATGGATCCATAATTATGTCACTCACTCAAAATTCTATTCTGTAATTATCTTTTCTACTAACACTAAATAATTAAAATGCTGTTTTAATACATAAATGTTCTCATTTCAAATTGTATAAAAATAAATTGGATAAAATTATAGCTAAAAAAGTCCCGGTAAATAAAAAAAAAGCATTTGCAAATCCTATTTGTTTGAATACATAATACACTTTATTTAGAATTTGGTCTAAAATGAGGTTTGAGTTTGAAGTCAATTTATTTTATTTCGACATTTTACTAATTTTTATGTTACTAATTTTTTTGAAGTTTTATAAGTAGTAGGGCTCATGGTAGATGTTTGAATAGTAAAATTTTGGTTTTATTTAAGTAGGTACCTACTGTTTGAGTTATTGATATTATTAATAATGATAAATTCAAGATTAGAATACTTTATTTAAAACGATAAAGTATAATTCGAGAACTTTATAGAATAAAGTAGATTTTTTGAGAAAAAATTGTTCTTATTCTAACTTCTATATCCATATAACATAGAATTTAACTGTAGGTATAATGCCAAAATCAAAAGTAAAAAAATGTTAAAATATCTGTACATAGTTAAATATTAATTTCATGGGGTACTTTAATCATAATATCAACGGGAGGAGATTTTTGATAAAAACATAGGATACTTTGTACCTACAAATTTTTATTATACCTATTTTTAATTTATTGATGGTACTAGTATCTATATTATATATGCAATATACTTTATATTTATAGGACCGGAATTCAATGTAATCTTATGATTGTTGATCATTATCATTTGGTTCAAAATTCAAAGCTCAAAAACAAAATCAAAACTGGTTTGTTGGCACCTATATACGAGTAGGTGCCATAGTATACCTATTAAATACCTATTAGAATCCAGATTTTTTCCAAAAATTAAAAATTCAGGCATTTGAATAGTTGTGCAAAATCTAAATTATATGACCAGCATAATACAGTTACCTTACTAGTAGGTACTTACTTATATAAGGTTTTAAAATTTGACGTTTTTTTTCATTTGCTGTGATATACCTACACTTTATAACTAATCGAAAATATATAGGTAGAGTAGTAGTATTGTCTTATGGCTTCATTTTTTAAAAATAATAAATATTCTGAATATATCTCACATGGAGGTCTTTTTAACACCCCTGCTGACTTGGCTTGGCCTTATTTTTTTTCTATTGACTTCCCATGGTCTTTTTTACAGCTTTTTTGAGATCGATTATACATCATACTTATTATGGACAAAAAACCTTCAAAATATTCCAAGTAGTACTTACATTTACATTATTTTATGCCAAAATAGTCAACCTAGTCTTGTCTTATGTCCTTTGTAAATTCTATAGTATTCATTTTTTGCCCGGAAAAAACTCTCAAAATAATATGTAAAATACCTAGCAAGTTGGAACGAATTGTTTTTGCTTTCCCGTCTACAAAAACTACACTTGCCAAGCCATTACAAATTACACATATTTTCAAGGAGAGATTTTACAGCAAAAAAGTGATTTTACTTGCAAAATGCAAATCTAGCCTGGATTTTTTTGCATCAAGAATATAATCTTTGAGTGATCAGTAGAGCAAAGTGTCTTGAAAAGTAAATGTTGATGCTGGAGATTTATGTAAATTTACATAAACCGTTATGAGAAGTTATTTTTTATGTCATTTGAGATTCAAATTCAGGTTTTGAGCATTTTTAGAAAAAAATTGTTCTAAGGGTCTCATTTGAGTTAAAAAAAGTATAATAAGGATTTTGAAAAAACATCACTTTCATTTCATGGCAATTATGATTTTTATTTTGCATTTAGTCAATATAAATATGTATATAAATATGAATCGGGTAATATCTGTATATATAATTTTGTTTGTCAAGATTTTTTTTTATTCCATTTATGATCACCCTAGGTCAAATGATGACGATTGGTGGTAGTTTCACATTTCCCCGTGCATTTCGGTCCGTCTGTCCGTCTGTTTGTCCGTCCGTCCGTCTGACGTTTATAGACTCCGAAACTATAAGAGCTACAGCTCCAATATTTTGCATGCTTATTAG
>JAQIXA010004154.1:0-12017 GCA_034699045.1 Nanhermannia cf. coronata Gr-Ori-00579 | reverse complement strand
TTTAGATACATGGGGCAATGGTCCTTAATGAAACAATTAGATCAAATTTGATTACTTCAAGAAATATTTTACAACGTTTATATAATCGTTTTTGATCCAAATTGCTCTTTTTTACCACAAATTTTTGAAATTAAAACATTATAGATAAAATAAAAGAATAGTAATAAAAGTGATTCAGTTTTGACAGATAAATTTTGGTTGAAAATAGTGCACCGCACCACACCGCACCTGGTGCGCTCCGAGCGCACCGGTGCGCTGTGCGGTGCGGTGCGGTGCGCTCAAAATTTTAATTTATAAAGAGTGGTGCGGTGTGGTGCGGTTTTTAAAAGTTCGACCTTTGATCTTTTCAAAGTTAATTTTAGAGAAATCGAATTTTTTTTACCAAATTGTCTTGTAATTGTAATCCTCTATTCTATGATGATACAGAATAGTACCTACCTACTATAAGTATCTTAACTTTTGGCCTTTTAAAGAATATTTCACTACTTTATTATCCATGTAAGTACTACTACTGCTGAATACTACTTATGGTACTATGTAAGTACAATAGTAAGTGGAGCTTTTCTTTTATTTATACAAGATTTATTGTTTTATTTTTAACACTTAACTTTCACATGATTCCCTCAACCCCTTGAGCTCCAAATAGTCAGAATAAAAAATCGAATGAATTTGAAATATTCATTTCTTTTTGCTTTACTACTAGTACTCATATAAATAAGATACTATAGATTTTTTTATTTCCTCGAGCCTTAAACTGAGTCTATAGATATAGTAGTTTGCTCCAAGGGTAAGAAAATTTAGCTCTAAATACTTAAAAATAATTCATGTTTTTACTTATCTTGTCTCACCGTATTAGGGGATTGGTCACTCAAACCCAGGGATAGTTAAATATGCTTGAATTTTTTCGAAACTTGGACTAAAATGAGAATCGAGGGGAGAATAAAAAATGACCAAGATACTAGTTACTAGTACTAGTATTGTAAATACTACTATAAATAAGTAAAAATAAAATTGATGAGAAAAACTAGTATAAAATATACTAGTCTGCCTGCTAGGTATTCGTATATGGTACAGGAAAAAAATAATAAATTGACCAGGAAAGAACATTTCTATCTATGAAACTCTGACCACCCATCAATGGACTATAAAATATTGACCGTAAAGTTTTGTACACAGCTTTCAAATACCATCATACAGTAGTAGGTAGTATATTCCCCTGCTGGATAATATACTCTTTAGATCATTTTTTTCAGGATTTTGGACACACTTGTTAAGGCATGAAATGCCCAAAAATAAGAGAAGCTACTGAATTAGAATTTAAGAAAATATTTGGACCAAATAAGACCAGATCGTCAACATAGGGTAAGATTTATCTCCAATTAACTGTACCAACTACTTACTAAATTATTATATCCTAATCTGTAGGTACATTTTATCATATTTACGGAGTAGAATAATTTTGAATAAAATTTTTAAGCTGGAAATCCAAAAATTTTCAAATTATTGAGATTTTACAATTTTTAATTGTCAAATCACATCTAATTAATTAAATTATGATAAATTTTTTGACTATTTTATCTTGTTAGGGTGTTAAGAGGGTGTATTTTAAAGTATCTATAAAAAGGGATCCCTTTTTCATCCTTTTTTTGATCATATTTAGGTCATTTTTTAGGTCTTTAAAAAAATTATTGTAAGATATTTTAGATTAAAATACCAAAAATATTTAGATTCATTGGAAATTCGCCAAAAATGTGAGAGTAGATTACATTACATCCATTACAAAAAAATTTAGAATTTTTGATCGAAAAATTTTGATTTTTGACATTTATGCTCTGATCAAAATGTCTGAGAAATGTACATACCTATGTTTTGGGAGGGATGTAGAGAAAATATTTTGGTCTGATAACTTTTGGAAGAATGAGAAATTTTTGCTGTAGATTAAGAACTATATAGATAGGTAGATTGGTATATGTATATAGATAGTAATTTTACAATACATCTTATCGAATCGAGGCAAGGGAGTGGTTGGTCTGAGAAATGAGTTCTGAATTCCTGAGGGGAACAAATGAGTTATTTTTCTATTTTTCCTAAACGTGCTTTTGGCTTTCTCAACTCGATTGATCGCAATTGTCTTTCATTTTTTTACACTTTGACTTGCTCTAGGTATTATTTGGATCCTAGTAGTAATAGTACCCTACTATAGTAGTAGTATCTAATGGTATTTGTGGGTGAATAAAAACTTTATTTTCAAACACCCTATTATTACCTTTAGCGATTACCTTTAGCGATCGTATAGGTAATATTTATTGGAGAAAGTTCATTTCTGTATCCCAAGGCTTGGACAACAAAACAAATGCCTTTTTTTTATAGAAAAAACAAATCAAGTAGGTAGGTATCTTTTTTCCTTTATTTCATTTGTACCTACATTTTGATATTTGATCGATGAAAATTGGCGCACAATTGACCAAGTTATAGTCTTTTTAGCCACTGCCTATAAGGATTTGTGACTCTCTGTAATTAAACAAGACCTTTTTTTAGTTTAGGTAGCTTTTTATTAGTACGAGTAGATTGTAGAATTACACGGATATTGTGTACAACAATGTCAAACTAATGATAATAACTGAAATCAGGAATATTTTGAGTTTGGTAACTTTTTTTATCTTTGAAATTTACTATTAATTAAGTACTAGTACTATATAGTACTAGTAGATTTAAGTACTAGTACTATTTTTTAATAGTAGCTAAATGAAATAATTCGATTTCATAGGCATAGATATCTATATAAATGTATTTCTTTCTTTGATCGTTTAACATGTAATAGTTAGTAAATAGGTGAATTATGTATCTAATACGAGTATGTAGTAAAAGTTGTAAATTGAAGCTGTCGACCATTCCTATTATCATTTAGATAGGACAATATATGAGATCCATGTGGGTCCCTACATATAAAAAAAAATATTTATTGATAAAGGGTTGGGCTGATTTGAAAAATTTCTTCAGTTATTATTATTAGGTAGGTACTTTACTATCTCTAGTAATAATGATAATGATTGGATTTTTGTGCAATCGTAATTTACCCTTACTTAAATAAATTAATGAGGCGATTTTACCGAAGGAAATACTCCCCAGTTGATTCCACTGACTGATATTGACCAAACTTTGAAAGTTAAGAGAAATTTAAGTTTGTGGCTCTCTAGAGTTAGTTTAATAGCACTATAGTATAAGTAGAAAAGTCTAATCTTAAATGCTATTAAACTATCTAGAATCTAGGGCAATAAAGGAGGAAAATGCACATCAAGCTGATACTGATACTGATAAGTTTTAATAAGTAGTTCAGATAAAAGGTCATTAAAAATGGCAAATTACTTAAGTACTGTACGAGTATTATGAACCAACTGCATTTTGCATTTAAAAAGTCTATTGAAAAATGAAATATAGCTAAGCATGAGTACAAGGGTTTCTAAAATTATCTTATAAATATATTTGTAAGAGTAGATACATAGGGCCGTTTTTTTATAGAAAAATAAAGCAATTAAATTTTAATTATTGTCTAATCTTGATGAACAAGTACCTACTCGCTTGTTTCTAATCTTAAATTCTTAAATGCGTGTACAAATTAGAATATAAATGATAATCGCTTTATCTTTAAATTCAAATGGAGTTTTTTGTGCG
Organism: Nanhermannia cf. coronata Gr-Ori-00579; assembly: GCA_034699045.1. Lineage (NCBI taxonomy): Eukaryota > Metazoa > Arthropoda > Arachnida > Sarcoptiformes > Nanhermanniidae > Nanhermannia > Nanhermannia cf. coronata Gr-Ori-00579. Next base: position 8,345 of record JAQIXA010004154.1, on the reverse strand, counting down.
AAAAGTTATGTAATTTAATTTTAGGAAATTTCATTTACCACCAAAAGGATCTTTTACTTCTTTCTATCACGTTCATCTTTTTATCTTTTACTTTGACTTTCTCTGACTTGTCAATTCTCTTTTTAGATTGCCTGGAGACTGGAGATGTACTTGGAGACGTGAGATACAAATATTGTGGGCAAAATCCAGATGCATAGGTGTAGATATAAAAATTTCCAATATACGAATATATCAGTAAGAGAAATGTCAAAACATAAAATGGTAATTGTCCCTTGAGAAATTTCACATGCTGGCAAAGTACCTACTTTTACAAGTAGGTATTATATTTATATCAGATTATTCTTTATAATAGTACTCTGTACGATGCTATTAGAATTAGAAGTTTTAAATTCTTTAATTTTCTTATGTTCTAATGGTATTATTGAAGCCTTACGATATAATATGAAATCTATAGATATCTTCAAAAGCCATGAATTCAAGACAAAACAATTTTTAATTAATTTTAGCCTTTAGATCTTATAATTAAGATAGATATGATGTATATGAATAAGTATATCATACAATATTTCTAGAAAAGGATAGGGAATTTAAGGAAAAATTTCAATTTATTTACACTCTACAATGCAATAGTGGCCTTACATATTATACTGTACTAGATCATATTACTTATTAACATTTTCTCTTTCTAGATCAGTACTGTTTTAGTATTTAATGAATATTGATCCTTTGATTTTGAATGCATTCCTTTTGAAGAAATTTAAAAAGAGCTAAAATAATTATGAATTTTACAATTCACTTTAATCTATGGTATATGGTATATGGTCTTTTTGCTTGGTAGCTGTGCTGATATGCGAGTATGTATATCAAGTCCCCCAAAAAACCACAAAAAATTGTGAAGAACTCTTTAGAAATCCTCTGGATCATAATTCAAGCCAAGTGTCAAAGACACAAGAAGGGTTCTATCCAGTGGTGACATTCATTTTGATCTCAATTTTTAAACCAATTATTAATACTACTACCACTAGTACTTACTACTTACAAATAGAAGTAAAAGTTGGTGCTTAAAAAAGTTTTTAATTATATTGAAAACCCACTACTATTACCTACCAACCTAAATATAATGAATCATTCAAAATCTCATTTTGAAAAGGCTTTTGTTCATTAAATTAACTAAAAAGCACAAAGTAAAGCTTTTTCTCAAATGAAAGTACTATAGACTATAGTAGGTAGTGATTGAACTCAATCTCAGAGGAATCTAGTCAGAATTTAAGAGCTTTTGAAAAATATTCAAAATAACAAAGACAAAGACCCCAACTCAAAACCTCAAAAAAAAGTCTTTGATAAATTTGAGTAAAAAAGCCGAAGCTTATTCTATCATTAATTTTTCATTCTTTTTAGGTAAAAAAATACAAAAAAGCTCTAAATATTATACATACCTATATGTAGTAGTATTACCCTACATAATACAAGTAGGTATTCTAAGAATAGATCCATTCAGGTTCATTCCAAGTGATTTGAATGCAAAATATATTATAAAAGAAAAATCTCATTTACTCAAAAAATGAGCAATTGTTATTCATTTCTAACGCTAATGTTTATTCAGAAATTTCAGAATTTGATCAAAAATTGATAAATTACTGTCCTTTATCATATCATCATAGTCTAGTCATTTTTCATAAATTTTTTAAGGTGATTTTAATGCATTTTATGCTTATCTTACAAGTTTTTTTAAGGTTTTTGATGAGAAAATTTGAGTACTCATCAGATTCTTGTATTATATTCTAATTTTTATGATTACGAGTATACTCGTAATGCTAGGTCATATAAAATTTCCATCATATTTTCAGTTTGGTTTAGGAATCGATTTCCCGATCATTTTATGAATTTTAAATTGACTCAATTCATGGAAATTTGAATGGAAATTTTTTATATTAAAATTCAAATTAAAAATCAAATCAAGATCTTGGTCCTAGCTAGGTTCTTGGTAGTACCCAGCTATCTATACCTACGCCTACAGTATGTATATACAAGTATCTTGTACTGCATATCCTCTTTATTAGAGGTTTCAATATTCTCGATTTATTTCAAATAAACGTTAAAAAAGTAATAACAGAATCAGTTTATTTGCCTATATCGGTATTTTTTCAAAGTTATCATAAAATTACTTGAATTTATCATCTAGATGATAAATATAAGAAGTATCTAGTACTTAATACATACATACTACATACTACATACTTGTAATGCACCTACTTTATTTGATATGAAAAATGCAAAAATCTCAAGGATTTATATTTTTTACTCGTACAAGTTGAATTTATTACCAAAGTACCATATATGAAATGAAATAAGTGATATTACTTATTGCTAAAAAATGAGCATTTCTACATAGATACATACAGATACTACATCCTAATTTCCTCAGTTTCTAGTTTCTTGTGTAATTTATGATATTTTATCTCATCACATCATACTTTAAGTAGGTAGTCAAATTTATTTTTTAGCAATTTTTTAAAGCAAATGTGACTTGGATTTTACTTTTTTATATGGTATGTATATATCATATACCTACCATATTTAATCATATGGTTGGTAATCATAAAGTTTGTGTCGCTATATAGGTCTATTAGATCTTATAGCATATACCTAGATAGAAGATTCTCTTTTGAAAATTAAACTGAAATTAAAAAGTACCTACCTACACTATATAAATATCTAAAATCAAGGCTTGAAATTCAAAGTATACTTAAATATAGTGGTCAAGGGAAAAGTTGAGAATTAAAATTCAGATAAAAAGACTAAAGATAAGTTTCACAGTCTTCTGAATTCTTATTAAGTTTAAAAGGATTTAAAAAGTCGACTGATCCTTTGGTAAAACCCTTTTTTTGGACTTGTAATAAATGAAAGGGTTGACCTAAACTGACACATATTTGTGTTCTTGGACAAGGATATAAATATCCTTGAATGTCTTAAAAATCCTCATTTCATTTATCAAAAGAGAGTCTGAGGCAGCTTCTAATGTCCGATTCAGTTTGCTCAAATGAACAGGAAAAAGATTTAGAAAAAAAAACTTAAACATAAAATTCCTACACATATTTCTTCAAGTTTTATTGCAAAATTAGATTCACATGTACGATTAGGTGAATGAAATGAATCGTTTTATCATTGATCCAAAATAATGATGCTGATACTATTATGATATATCAGTACTTAGGTATATAAATTAGACTAAAATTATTGTATCTCTATTTAGTTGAGAATCTAATTTTTTGATACCGAAATTAAAAAATGAGGCTCATGCATACTGTTCAAACAACAATTTTTCGATTTGAAAATTTTCTTAATATTCTCGAGCTCTTGTTTAATCTTGTAACAGTCATTCTATCCAACTGAATTTGGATTATCAAAAGCAAGCAAATTTAGTATCTTAACCTACAATGCAATACTCGTTAGGTAATGGGATTACTCGTAGATATCTAAGATTCGTATCTAGTCTGTAGGTATTATGTAAAAAAACCATTTTTGATGTAAAGTAATCAGATATAAATAATTCTGATAAAGGTTTTGAGTAAATATATCCAGTCATATTCAACTAATCTCAATTCTGCAGAACCTGAGCACGGTCTGAATTCTCTGTCTACAGTAAAACTTCTTCATAAAGTAAAATCTACTAACTGTAAGATTATTTAAAACACTAACCAAAACCAATCTAAATCTAAGCTTTTCTCTTCTCAAGTCAAATTAAACCTGACCAAAAAATTTATTTTAGAAATTTTAGAAAAGATTTTTTGATTCACATCCTAATAAATCTCGAATTCCCAAAATCTCAAATTCCCAAAATTTCCAATAAAAATCTCCAAATACCCAAAATCTCTAATGCCCAAAAATACAAAAATTTAAAAATTAGAGATATTTATTGGAGATTTTGAAAATTGGAGATTTAGGGTCATGACGAGATTTTTTATAGATTTCGACCTAACCTGAAGCTTTTATGAGGTATAATATTGTAGCTAGTATCTACCTATAATCCCTATTTGTACTTAAAAATATACTTTATAGAGAAATAAAACTGTACAAAGTACTTATGGGCAAGAATTTAAAGATACTTGTAAACAATTCATTGAGGCAGTAAAGTGAGCGAAAACTTTCTCTTGAGGGTACATTTAAGAAGATAATGTAAAAGGTAAGAGATTATAAAAAAAGGTAAAAATGCCAAAAACACTTTCTCCCTAAAGACCTAAAAAAACTGCCTACTAAATATACCTACTATAATAATAATGGGCCTTATCCTTATATCTGCCTGTCTCAAGGTTTTGTAAACTTAAACTTTAAACCTAAAACTTTCAAGTCTTGTGTAAATTCAGACTATAAACCAAATAGAATTACCTCCTAACCTAAACCTAAACTTACACACTTAAGTTCTTTATAGGAATTTTTGCCACCGACATTTATCCAAGGATTATTAAAAATAAACTCTTTCAAGACCATTCTTTTGATTATTATATTGTGTAGAAAAAATGCAAGAAACGGATGGATTAAGGACTTACCAATTTTTTAACGAGCACATTTAAGCTCAAACTAACTACATTTATGTAGTCTATAGTCCTATATAACAGTATTTAGGGTACTATACATACTGATAATGTATAGTACTATACGTACTAAAAGGCATTATGTATTTGCATCTGGAAATTTGAACTTTTATGAAGTAGGTAAATGGGTACTTGAGATCTGCTGGAATTTTTGAGGCTTTTAATGATCCATATTACAGAAATAGACACATAAATAGACCATATTTTTTTAAAGAAAAGGATTATGTCGAAAACACATAAGTATCTTTCAAAAGGATAAAAAGTACGGTTAAATATGGTACTACGACAACTGATCCAAAAACCAACTGGTCCAACCACACTTGGTCCAACGATAACTGATACAATGACAAGGACAGCTGATCCAAAATATAAATGATATAAAAACTGACCATTTTAAACAGTTTTTGTCTAAAGTACCCTACTTGATTATTTTATGACAAATTAATCTGAATGTTAGAATAGAAAGGTATAATTTTTATCAGAATTTAGACAAAAACTTTTTAAAATGGTCAGATTTTATATCATTTATATTTTGGATCAGTTGTCGTTGGACCAAGTAGTGTCGTTAGACCAGTTGGTTTTTGGATCAGTTGTCGTACAATCTTAAATATATGAGAAATTTTTCTAGGATGTAATTTTAAAATTTTTATTTTGTGGCCATGTTGGTACTTTGTATAGGGTAATGATATAATGATATGAGATTATTTATTTTGCATTTCTAGAACTTCTAATCTCTAGTATCTAGTGCTGCTGTGATAAAAAGGAGGATAAAAAAAAGCTTAAATAAAATCGATATAATCTAGATTTATTTGAAGATATATTTTACATATTTATAGACTTATAAAATAAGGATTGAAAATGGATTATGAAAATAAAGTATGTACTCCAAGTTCATAAATCTATTTTACATACCTACTTATGTCATTTCCAAACATAGAATTTGCATTTTGATCATAAAAATCTCTTTTCAAATGTATTTATACTTATATATGTAAGGGTATTGCAAATATTTTGAGATAATAAAAAATTGACAGCTCTTTTTTTTCAAAATAAGAATTGCATACTTAAAAATCATTCATATTCACATGAAATCACATGTGAATTTCCCAAATTTGAAAATATTTTTTTAGAGTATTAAAATATGCAAGAAACTACTTAATAGTTACTTATGTACTTATGTGTATCGTTTTTATCATATTATGAGTAATACTGATAGCATTAGTATCGTTGTACCTAGCTTATATAGTCAATTCCATATTTCAAGATTCCAAGGTAGATTAGGTAAATTGATAACTGATAACTTGAGTAATAGTATTGAAAATTTTGTCAAAAATACGATTTAAAATGCGAATTTGATTTTGATTGACATTTTTTGTAAGTACCTGTCTACATAATTTATGAAACATGCCTGGTAGTATCCGTATTACATAATTATTATATCGGTCGGTACTCTACAGACTGGTCCAAATTAGCAATCCAAATTATTAATTTTGGATTGAATTTCATAGTTTTCTTAATATTTTGATACTTTTGACATTGAAAAAATATTGAAGCTGCCAAGTATTAGTGATACTTTTGGGATACTTACTAAAGATAAGTTCATTTTTCTCTTTTGGAAGCTACAAACATTATCGGTATTGCAATTATTTTGAAAAGTTTTAAAAATCATTTCCTTTTATTTAGTGAGAAATAGGACTAAATTTTTCTACAGATCCTTCGGAGCTATCTTTGGAAATCTGTAATAAAATTAACAAAATACATAGGTTTTATTATTTACGATTGAGATTTAAAAGAAAAGAAGAATACGAGTAGGGGTATTATTGACAAAGTTTAAAAAGTTCCATTTTTTGTATAAATTGAAAGTTTAATTATTTGTCATTAAATTCATTCAAATCAATGAATATAGGTACAATTATATATTCATTGATGCAAGTAGTTCCTGAAAAAAGATATTTACGAGTATCTGTAGATAATCATATTAGTGTAGTTTCAAGTCTAGACTTGAATGAATTTTTTTTAGGAAATTACCAAAAAAAAATTTGCAGAAAAAAGGAAGTCATTAAATTGAAGGATCCGAATTCCCAATAAAGAAAAGAAAAATGACATTATTTCCACTTATAGACATTGTTATTAATAAATTAAATTAAGAACCTTTATCTCAGGGATATCTATCAGTAGTAAGTATCCTAAGCTATAATTTTATTTATTATTCTAGACATGATCACCAAATTTTTCTAAGGATAGTTCAAGATATGACCATGAAGGATATATTAACCATCATAAATACTTGTATAGAAATTCCAAAATTAGATAAATTGGACCAAATAAGATGGGGAATCTATAAAGACCTATCTTATCTGTCTACAGTAATAAATGTCCCATTTCTCAAAATAATTATACTCATTTGTTAGAACAAAAGTTTTTGACTTGTGAAATTTATTTTTATGACTTTTTATCAAGTCTATTGATATTGGTAGAATTTTATTCGGCTAAAATGTTTCAAATCTATTACCTAGTATTACATAGTAGCAAATTTATTGATGTGGGTGGTCTAAGGTCATCTTAATGTCAAATACATACTCGTAAAAGTATAAAAGGCCTAATTTTATGAGAAAAATTGACACAAAGTTATAAATAATTGGTCTTTCTTAACATGGATTCGAATTTATTAAACTTTTTACTACCTCACTACACAACAGGCCAGCCAAAGCTAAAGCCTTTTATTTCAAAAATTAACACGAGCCACCTTTTATAGCATAGAATTTTCAATTAGAAATGCAATCTGTAGAAAACTAGAAAAAATATTTCTAAATTTTTTTGTAAGAATGTGTAAAAGACTATTCTGTAAATCCGAGAGTATTTTAGTAAGTCGATTTTATTCTTAAAAGTTTCTAAGTAGATACCTTTATTGCCAATATTATAAATCAAGATACCATTTGAAATGCACATAGGTACTTAATTATAAAATACACAATGGTTGAGGTTTCTACTAGTACCTATATACTTACCTATCAATTTGATTTTCTGGTTTTTGTCGAATTTGATTTTTTTTATTCTAATATTGTGACGTGATTCAAAGTTTGGATTTTTCAAATCCAAACATATAATATTCTAATATATAAAGTACTAGTGTTCAGATTTTTTAAAATATCAAGCATTTTCCGAACCGAATTGTAATAAGAGTACTAATAGTGCCATCAATTATTTACTAACCAAGTTGTAAAATTTCAAAACTGCTATTTATTATTGTAATAGATAGGGTAGGGTACTTACTATTGCATTATATGTAGGTAGTAGGTACTCACTTTAACCCTAGTCCATATTTATGCCACAAGAACAAGCATTAGTTAGGTAAGGTAACTTTATGTAAATTTTATAGAATATCAATAAATGATTACTAAATACACCCATAAACATAATACTAAAAAATTATATTGGATAGTTAAATTTAATGAGATATTCGGATCTACCTACATGGATTAATCTCTAAATATACAAATAATAATAATTCCTGTACTACTGATTTAAACTTTACTTATATTTGCCAATAGTAGGTACCAAATAACTGTAAAAATAATGAGCAATTTTTACTAAGAAAATGAGCCATTTCTATAAATATAAATGTTATTGAATTTGCAACAATTTCCCTTTAACATAATCGTACTTATACGAGTTGGTGGCAAGCTTGGCGGAATGGCTTAATGCTCAGACTTAAAAATCTAAAGCATTATTCGCAAACCATTCATATTGTCT
>JAQIXA010004153.1:0-12017 GCA_034699045.1 Nanhermannia cf. coronata Gr-Ori-00579 | reverse complement strand
AAAGAATTTGGTACTGAAAAATATTTGTGGTTCTAAAAATTTGCTCGAATATGGACTGGATGCTACAAACTTATGTTAAATGAGATGTTGGTGTATAAAAGCTATTGTATTTAGCTCACCAGGTGGATTCTTTCAAAAATTCTTGGCGTTTTTAAAATAGTGCTTAATTTTTGAAGTATTTAAAAGAATTTGGTACTGAAAAATATTTGTGGTTCTAAAAATTTGCTCGAATATGGACTGGATGCTACAAACTTATGTTCAATGAGATGTTGGTGTATAAAAGCTATTGTATTTAGCTCACCAGGTGGATTCTTTCAAAAATTCTTGGCATTTTTAAAATAGTGCTTAATTTTTGAAGTATTTAAAAAAATTTGGTACTGAAAAATATTTTTGGTTTGCATCGAGTATAGAAAATATGTTCAATCCAAAGAAAAAATGGCCTAGGATTTCATATAAGTGTTTCATTTACTATTTTAAAAATATATTTCCAATTTTCAATTTGAAAGCGCTGTTGCATCGAGTATAGTTAATCTTGTAGAAATTATGTTTGATCCAAAGAAAAAATGGCATTGGATTTCATATAATGTCTCATTTATTATTTTAAAAATAATTTAAAATCTACAAATTTCCAAATTAATCGATGTGTCATCGAGTATAATTAATCTTATAGAAATATGTTCAATCCAAAGAAAAAATTGCCTAGGATTTCATATAAGTGTCTCATATATTATATTTAATAATAGTGATTTATTCCAGATCAAAAATAATAAGATCCATATGTGAACAGTTTAAAATAAAATAAAATAAAATAAAGAATAATTAAGAAGTTAAGGTACTTTTAAATAGCAAGGTGTACCAAGTAACATACAATCTAGAGGATAGATTGTTTAAAAATTATTTAAAAAAATAATTTTAATTATTGTAAATTTTTTAAAAAAATATTATTATTATGCGTGCTTTCATTTTATACATATATAATGGTCCCCTAAGCTGAAAGCTGACTGAAGTCTGAAGTATCGATATTAGTTCATATTTGCCAATTTCAAAGTTTAGTTAAAAAATATATTTTAAATTTATTTTCCTTTCCCGAACTCTGAATAAAAATTGGGATTTTATTATATTATCCTTATTCCTTAAAAGAGGATTTTCAAAGCTTCAGAAAGATATTAAAAATCTATTGAAAAGGTTGAAAGAAAAATCAATTTTATTTTTAACATGTATTAATCATTTCAATCTGAAGCTATGGAAATCCGGCCTAAATGAGAGTTTTTCTAAAATAATTAACAAATTGTATTTTAAATAATTTAGAATTTGTTTTCCATTTGAACTGATGACAAAAGCCAAAATAATAATTTTTGATTTGAATTTAGACAAACTTTCCAAATATTTCTCAACAATAAATACAAGGGTGGGTATACCAAGTAGTACATTGTAAAATTTAAAAATCCCCTGCATCGTTTTTATTGACAATTTCATTATCTCCCTTTCACCAGTATGATTTTCCCCACCATTTTTAAAATTCTCATGTCTCAAATTTTCATAATCTTGCGCCATCGCAATGTCCAGCAATCCAGACTCCCACAATGGTGAGATTATTCTGTCGAAATTATTTTTGAAAACCCCGCGCTTCTCTGTTACCAGCGCAACATATAGTGTCGTGAATATTTTTTCGTTTGAAATGAGAAATGGAAGCTTTCTTGACCTCGTGCTAAAATTTCTATTGTAAATATACAGGGCTTGATTTAGGTATACTATGCATGCAAATTTCCCATTCATAACTTTTAGAAAACAATTTGTAGAATTGAACTCGAGTGACATCTTTGAAGAAATTTCTCGATAAACTGGACTTGGGGATTTTACTATAAAAGATTGTAGGGCGGCTAAATTTAAAATTTAAAATATAAATTTAAGTCAGACCATAAAGTTCTAAATATGTACTGAGAATTTATTTACCTCCAATTCCAGCAAGTTCTAATCCCCATGTATATTCTGAATTATTTGCCAATTCAATGAAGGTCATGGGGACAGATTCTAGTCGGGGGAACATGATACACTGGAGAAGCTTGCTTCTAAAACCAGTCGCCAAAACCGTTACAAAACAAATCCATGTGAAGCAAAAGATCCGACCAAATTTTTTTCTTGTGAGAAAAAGTCCTTGCTCTGTAATAGTGGAGGCAAGAAACTCAAAGGTTTTCCAGTAGATGTCTCTTTTTGGTGATAAAGGGTCGTACTTGTAGTTCATCAGTAAGGTAAGAGCACTGGCGATGATCGCCAAAAGGAATAAAATCCAAGTTTCGGGTAAAAATGGCCAAAATAGGATTTCAAAGGAGTAGATGGGACGCTGAGGCCCTACGAGGAAGGCAACTTGGGATGATGTGATTGGTGCTGTGGCGTCCACCACTGCAAATCGCTCTAAAAGCTGTCCAGTTAAAATCCCGAAATCCGCCAGTCCGTTATAAACATCGCCAACTGAGCCAATCCTATAATTGAAAAAAATATTTGAAATCAGAGGTCACTAAATGATCAAAATATCCAATGACAAGCCAATATTTTTAAATTCCAATAATTGACATTTAAGAGGTCAAATCATCCAAATTTGGGATTTTAAACCTTAAAATATCGTATTATTTGATTGAGGGACTGAGATTTGGCAACTATGGACAAAGGGGCTGAGATTTTTCGATGGGCTAACTTCACTTCTATATGAAAATAGCTTAGTTCAAATATCCTAGGTCGATTACCTACAACTTAGTCATTGCTTTGTGTGAATTTACACAACTATTCAATTTATACTGACACTTTACCTCCGAATAACCTCGATTTGACCATGTAGGGGTAATCAGAGGCAGAACAATCCCCTTTCGACTCTTTAAGAAATGTTTGAGATAATTTTTTAAAAAATTAAATTTATAATTAACTGCTATATAATGAACAGGGCAAGGGATTTTAGGTTGTTAAAAATGCCCAGACCCCAGAGGTGATAGAATTTTTTTTGGCAACCTTCGGCGTGTTTTAAAGTACCTATATTAAAAGCTATTAAAAATTGACATTATCGGATCAAATGTATTATTTCTATTGCAAAAAACTATGTAATTTGATTCATAAGAAATTAAGATCTTTAGTCTCTAGTAGATAATTTTACAAACTGACCATTGTCCATTTTTCAATTTGGTTCCGGTTCCAAGTCCAGATGCAGGAAAAAGCTCATAAGAGAAATTAAGTCGATTTTCAAGCTCATTTAGTGTGAAAGCAGAATTTCCTCGGCCTGTCCTTAATTTTGAGTAGAGGTCATATTCAGGCCTTAGAGTGTAGTGGATATTCATTGGTAAACTTAACCTTATAATCCGTTTTTCAAAATTGTGAAAAAAATCTGGAAATAATTCTGTTTTTCTTGGAAAATTTGAATTTTCCAAAATTAATTTTCTTCCCATGTTCTCACCAACTTTGGTAAAAAACACACTATGGTAAATTTCAAAATTTCCCGCCTTCATATCATCAACAAGGAAAATTTTGAATTTTATTTTTTGAAAAAAATTCATTTGAAATAATGTACTTAATAATTCTGGATTTGCCATGATAACAAAATGGTCTAGATCTTTTCGAATTAGCGGATTTGGCGGGTAAAATAAATTTTCATAAAAAATTTTCTCCCTTGATTGAAAAGATTTCAATTTCGTGCTAAAGATTTCCAAAATAGCCAAATTGCAATATTCTCCTAATCTACCTCTTCCAAAATATTTAAATTTTGCAAAATTTTCAAAATTCACCATGGTAATCACAAAAGACTCGGAAAAATTTGCTCCAAATTTTTGCGGTCCCAGCATATTCTCTGTTTTGTTAGAACCGGTTATAAAATTTAGGTCACAATTTTGAAATTGTTTTTCGATAATTTTTTGTAAAAAACTTTGAACAATTGAGTCAGATTTGGTTTTTTGTATCAAATAAATAAAAATAATTAACAAGTTAATTCGAAAAATTTGAACTTTTTGCATTGTATAAATACATTAATAAGATAGCATATTAATTTTTTTTTTAAATTTTAGGACCACATTTAAACTTGAAAATTTTCATAAATACTTGAAATGTAATTGATAAACATATTTCTAAGAGTGTAATTAATAAAATTTTTCTTTAATTTGTGAATAAAATAACAGGATATTTTAGTATTTTAATTTTATAAAAAAAAATTTAAGAATAAAACTTTGAAACATGTCAAAATTTGATCAGAATGAAAAGTAATTCCTGAAATTAAGTAACCTTCATAACATATAGATTAAACTTTTTTATAATTTATTAGTGTATATTTGTAATAGGTATACATACATATGTATGTATGTATGTGTGTATGTATGTGTGTACAAACATACATTATTTGTAATTTAATTTCAATATCATGTTTTGTTATTGACTGGAATTTCAGGTTATACAATAATTATATTATATAGTTATATAATTTTTGAGCGATCAAAGCGCGTATATTTAAATAAACGTATATTTTACTAGGCTTTAATCAACTCACTATAAGTTGATTATTAACTGTTCGAGCAATGCAATGTAGACATCACAAGTTGCCCCATTTTTCTGGGTTAAGTCAATTTTCTGCTTTTTCTGCTTAAAATGGATGACAAATTCTGAATCTCCCCTAAATCTCTGATTTCCCCTAAAGCCACATTTCCCCATTTGATTAACATGGTAAACCTTAAAGGGTCCACTAAACCCAAAGGATGGGGCATTTTGAAATTTTTTTGTGCATGCACAACTAGACCCTGCAAGGGTCCTTCATACCGAATTTGGTTAAAATCGGTCGCGCGTAGTTTTCGAGTTATGCCGTGTACAAAAATACGGACAGACAAAGAGACAGACAGACGGACGGACAAAGTGCAAACAAAGTTGAATAGTAAGTGCTCGCTTCGCTCGCACAATAATATCTTGTATTCAGAGAATGTGGGCTTACTTGTGCGGGTAAAACCGAATTATTTTGATTGACAATCGATTAAAAACAATTTATTTGTAATTTAATTTTGTTGGTCAATCAAAATTTAGACATGCCATGTATAAATATTTATCAATGTCACTGTTTTAATGCAATTTATATGTATTGTTCAAATCTTTCAAGTTTAGGCATCATTATTATCATTACATATTTAAATGACTCTGATGCAGAGGAATTAATAAAGATACATTTTCAATTACCTAATAAATTTTTTCTTAAAACATATTTTGATACATATTTTGAAATATCTATTATTTTAATTATATTTACCATAATATATACTTAACCTCTATAATAACAGTAGAATAAATAAGACTAAAATTGAAATTATGAATGCAAGGTTTTCTTTTGTCTTAGGGGCGCCATTTTTAAATCCTCGACCGTTACATTTGGACGAAAAGCATTCGCATGAACCACATGAGATTCGCATGGACCACCCATTACTCTCAGTCTGACAGTTGTCTTCGTAAGCCCCATCTGCTGGGTGTTTTAAGCAAGTTCTCAAAATAAAACTTTCACTCCCATCTGCCTTTAAACTTCGTAACCAAGTGCATCCAACGACCTCAACTTAAATTGATCATATTTATAGCAAATTGGTCAATAAGTAGTAGTACATTAGATACTTAAATTTTTGTGCGAGCGAAGCGAGCGCTTATCATTCAATTTTGTTTGCAAATTGTCAGTCAGTCTGTATGTCTGTCTATCTGTCCAGAGGATAACTCGAGAACTAGTGGACCGATCTTAACCAAGCTTGGCATGAAGGACCCCCATAGGGTGGGGGTGTGCCATTTCGACAAAAATTTCAAATTGCCCACCCCTTTGGGTCAGGGAACCCTTTAAGGGTTCCCCATGTTAATCAAATGGGAAAAATCAAAAATGAGGTTTAAATGGCTATAGGGGTAATCGATGACGGAGATTCCGAATTTGATATCCGTTTGACTTGGGAGTTGACCTTTGATTCCGAAAATTGACCTTGAATCCAAAAAATGGGGCAAATTGAGACGTTTTCACCGCTTTGATCGCACAATTAATAATCAATTCTTGTGAGTTGATTAAAGCCTAGTTTTATTTATATAACAGTAAAATTTTGATATGTATATAAGAAAGTTTTATAGATTATAGATATTAACAATACATATATACAAACCTCTCTATAACGTCACCTCAAGTACATGTACACACTATAACGTAAAAAAATGTAAAATTACATCACATATGACTTTATAAAGCCTCTCAAATTAATGGTTATTCAAGGCACATTTAACGTGTATTCTAACGTGTATTTTATGTAAATTATAATCCTGCAAAAATTTCTGCTTTTATAAAATGTAGCTTTATAAAGAAATTACACTGTAATTAACAATCAAAATCGTTAAAAAAAATTGACAGGATTATAAAAACTGTAGAAATTAAGCAAATGATTTTTCTAAAAAATAAAATTTAAGATAAAATTGGTTAAGATTAATGTAGATTGAATAGTATAACTAAAGATATATGAATAAATTCAAATTTTTACACTCATTTAAGGCTTCGTATAGATAGCGATTTATTACATAAAAAAATGAGGAAATGAGGCCAAAAATGAGGTAAAATTGGGTTTAATTGCCCATTGATGTTGCGGAGATATTCCGAATTTTTAATCTGTTTATTATCATTTAAATTTAAATTGTAAATTTCTATTAATATGTAAGATACTGCATAGTCATAGAATGAATAGTATAATTAATTACTTATAATTATTCCTTAATAAGTTTACATTATTTTCCTTATTAATTAACATTTATACATTTTTCTAACTTTATTCAGATCCCCATTAGTCATTTCTGTATTCCACCCAATTTTTCCACCATTCTGTAACAAAAATTAAAAATCAATATTATATATGCATGCAATCATTCTTTGAAATATTCATTAAATTATTAATTTGAATAAATAAAAAATTTAGATTAGTTTTATTACATACTTTAGTCCTCATGGTGTCTTGGCTATTTATACTGAATGCCTCTGAATTGTAATGCATTAAACTTGCTGTGTCATAAGCTTCCCCAAAAGTTGTATACTCTCTATCGCTCAAAACATCGAATTGTGATTTTTGATCTTTGAAAGATTAGAAAACGGTTTAAAATTAGTATTTTTTTTTATAAAACCCAGATTTTTATTTTAAACTCACATGTATCGACATTATTCCAAAATATATCAATATATTGATCTCTATCAGGTCTTTGGTGTTCATGGTGAAGGCCAACAAGATGTAAAAGTTCGTGAACGATGGTCGAAATGTCGGTGACACAACTCCCTTCAAGTGTTACTTCCTTTTAAATTTTCAAAATTATGAAATTTTTTAGCCGAGCGAAGCGAGCCATATACTATTCAACTTTGCTTGGAATTTGTCCGTCTGTCTGTCGGTTTGCTTATTTATTCGCGGGACAGATCAAAAACGACTGGACTAATTTTAACCAAATTTAGATATGAATGACCCATATAGGGTCTAGATGTGCCAATTTGACAAAAAAATTTCAGATTATCCCACACCTTGGTGTTATTGGTGGTTAAGAGGACCCTTAGCCTTAGCTTGGGACTTGGGTCAGAGTACCCCAAAAAGTTATGAGTCAACTTGAGATTTTGACCTGATGGGGATACTAGAAAACAACGTCGAAAATTACGAAAAATTCCCAATATATTGTGCGAGCAGCTTTGTCCGCCCAATTTATAATCAACAGCAGTTGATTAAGTCCTAGTATAAAATTTTGTAATCTATTAAAAAAAATTTGCCCCTCTCCAAAATTAACCTGTTTTCCTAGACCTCTTCGTCCAATATAGCTTGTACAACCTCCATAATCTCCATGTATAAATGCATAATCATGACCTAAGTACATATTATGTAAATTTTGATATTAACGATTTCATTAAGGAAAAAAATTAGATAAATTCGAAAGATACCTTCTAGTTCTAGTTGTAGAGCATTATCAAAAACCCAAAATTCAAAACACAATTTTTCTTGAATAATTTCCATACCCCTCCTTATATTTCTTTTATGCTCCTCACCTAATATGAAATGTCAAAATAATTTTAAATACATACCCATATCGTATCGTATTATAATCTAGCAATGGAACTTGGCCAAATGTTAACCTGGTATTTTAACCAAAAATAAAGACATACCCCTGTCAAAAGCTTATATTTTGATTTCTCATTTCTTTTTTTTTAATTTTTCAAAATTTTTCAAAATTTTTTAAAAAGTGTATAAAACAGTAAAATTATTAAATTCCTTACTAAATTTTGAATCAATTACAGCTGGGATTGCAAATTTTCCAGTTACTTGTTTGTACCTTCAAAATTTCAAGATTTTTCAAAATATAAAATTCCATAGATATAAAATATACTGTATATTATGTGTGTTCATTATCTTATATATATAATAAATAATAGGCCATACTCAAAAACTATTTAGCTAGTCTAATAACTAAATTTATATTGGTTCCAATATATTATGAGAACTTTACTACAAAAATGTAAACTTGACCAGGAATCGAACCCGGGTTCCTAGAGCCAAGTATGAAGCCAACGTGCTGAGCCACTCAGCTATTGACTCGTTCTTATCCAAGTCTCTTCAAATGAGTGAATACATAGCCAACAAATATATTTTACCATCTATATCGTTCTTCAATGATAGCATTCTTGTTCTCTGTTCTATTTTCCCCGGTACATAATCTTATAGGCCCATCTTGATCACGTGATGAAAACTCTGGATCAACTTCTGCACCACCTTCATGTATTATTAGAGATTCTGGGGTGACTTTTACACCAAATCTGAGTAATTCTTGTGGAAAATATTCAGCCACTTTATTTACCTGCAGGATATAGGGGCAAACATATTGGATCAATACAAGAAATAATAAAATACTAATAAAGGAGTTCATTTTGAGAGGGTTATTTTACATTTTTTGAGAAATTTCATCTTTATTATATAGTCAAGTAAAACTTTTGTTCCGTATCAAAACCGTCTGTTATGGTGAAGTAAGTAATTTATTTGCGGTATTGAAAAAATTCACATCCTAAATGAAATGTATTATAATAATGAGATGAAATGGATTTTTGACTTTTTTGATTAATTTCTATTTGATATATAGTCGGGTAGGGTACATTACCTAAACAACTTTTAATTGATTCTTTAGAAAATTTTATAAATTTTACCATGAAAAAAAGCATTTCTATAAAATTTACTAGGAAATTTTATATTCTAAAAAATTTATACAGATGCTAAATTTTATACAATTATTTTCCTATGAAGAAAATATGAGTGAGCTCAAATATTTTCTACATTATAATTTTCAATGCCATTTAGAAACCTACACTCAAAGAAATCCGGTGATGATGTAACCAAGCTTTTAAAGCCTATGACCAAAGTAGGGAAATTATACAGGGACTGTGAACGAAGGGCTCATATTCCAAGGCCGGTTATGGCCGAATTTGCCGGGTCTTACTTTGAAGAGTTTCAAGTTAACAAATATATATAGTTGGGGGTGAGAAGGGGGGCTTTTACACGTACAATGGCATTTTCTTTGCAACAGGTAACATAAATATAGCTGCACGAAAGGGCAGGATCTAGGAACTCAAATCATTTGGGTATCCAATTCAAGTACCCAAAAGTACCCAAATTCCTTTATTAAAAGCTTATGCAAGAGGTATTTTTGTTATTTGGCTTTGGCAATTTGGCTAATGTTTCTAAATAATGTTTTAACATTTTCAAAAATTTTGTCAAAAGTCAATATTGCAATTGGTTAATTCAAAATTGTTCAAAATTTGTCACACTTTGTCAAAAGTTAAAATGGGCAAAATTTTAATCATTTTGGAATTTTGACTATTTTGGTAACCCTTATTTTAGGCATTTTGGACAACCATATTTTACCCATTTTGACCAATTTGACTGCCAACTTTTTCCTTTCAGGTGACCCCTGGACTCGTTGAGCATCGAATTCAGGTGATCCTCGAGTCAGGGATTCTGACAATCCTTGAGGATATCCAAAAGCCCGTCGTGTATTATATGCTGTCAAAGGTAGGAAGTTAGCCCCTTGCAGCCCATTGTTGTCAAATTTCAGCCCATTAATCAGATAATGTAATACGATATTTTAAAATGTTGTAAATCCCGAATTTCGAGATTTGATAACTTTTCTAATATTTGAATTTAAAATATGGAGGGATTAGTCTGACATTTTGCTCATTTATTGTCCTCTAATTTCAAATTGAGGGGCTAAGATTTGCAAAAATTGACTGAGGGGCTAACTTTACTTTACTTTTCCGTTAAAGGTCTTGGACTCTCGGATAGAAGGCAGAGCCATGAGAGGTGAAGTTCGGGCACAGAAGTTGAACTCTAACTTGGTCACCGTTTTCATTCATGTGGGGGCTCGCTTTAAGCCTTTCTTTGGTTGTTTTTATTGCTGAACGAGGGCGCCAGTGTTTCCAAGTACGATGGATTGCAGAGCCATTCGCAGTTTTTAACGAGATCATAATACAAGGCTACAGGAAATTCACATCTATTTTGAATTTTGACTAAAATTTTTAGTGACTTTACAAGTCAATCCTTGCTTTGTCATTATTATTATTTTACTTCTAAATTTCATACAATTTTATTTGTACTAAAAATGAAAGAGGTTAAGAATTATAAATATATTTTAAATATAAACGTACATACATTAAATAATTATAAAAATCCACACTAAAATTATCATTTTAGTGTGGATTTTTCTAGCTTTTCTCACATAACTTGTCTCAAAAATGAACCAAAAAATTCATGACAATATTTGTTTAATCATTCTTCTTAATTATTTGATATGATTTCTGTCAATTATAAATAAAAAATAATATGATGTGATTTAATCAAATTTTTATGCTTTGAATTAAAATAATTTTAATTCGATACTATGAAAAAGATAATTATGAAAAAGATATTTATGAAAAGTAAGAAAAGTTGAAATTTTTCATACGGCATTCTGAACATATTAAATTATATAGGTAAATAGTAAAAAGATACATACCTATTTATGTATTTTTTTACTAATAATTTTATTAATAACAATATTATTATATTCCTTATCATTAAAATTTACCACCATAAACTTATCATCCCATTTAATATCATCAAAAACTTATCTGGCCTGGCCTGCTGGTTAACTCGCAAAAGTCGGGTTTTTCAGAGCTTTTCCAAGAATAGGATGGCTGACTTCAGCGCAGCTGCAGAAAACAGTGCAGTGTAGTAATAATCCCTTAAAATAAAGAACAGATTGGTGTCTAAAATGAACCCAATTTAAGCCTTTTGCCGGCTGAGTATTATACTTAACTTATATAGACGTCATAACCCATCACAACTCCCTTTCACTTTTTTTTGATTTGGGTTTAAATACGTTTCAAAATCTCCTGTGGTAGCTTGGGCACGCTGGTGTAACTACTTAGCGCGTTGCCTCACATATACTCTTACGTATACTCTTAAAGGACCCGGCACAAACCCGGGTTAGGCGATTGTTTTTTTTTCAATTTTTTGTATTTTTTGTTATTTGTTAACTATTTTTTCAATTTTTTGACCTTTTAGGGGATTTTTCGCCATGGAGAACCCAAATTTCATAACCTTTTGACCTAAAAATCACTCCTTCATCACAAAAATCGGGTTTTTAAAGGAAAAATTGAGTTTTTTTCAAAAAATACCGAATTTTTTTTTAAAAAAAGGTCTTTTTTGGGTTTTTTCACCCGGGGAATATTTATACACGAGCTTTGCGCGGGCTATTCTAGTTAATAATAATGAATACCCTATGGAGTAGTAGATATAATAATAGTAGATAAGTAGTAGATAATATAGGAATAACCTAACAAGCTATGCATGTACTTACCTACAATTTACAATTTACAATACCAATAAATACATAAATGAAAACAGTAGTACTACTACTACTACTGGAGTACCAAAAGTCGGCGCATGCGTATTTTGTGACCAAATATAGGATTATATATATTGGTCGGTATGGTATTGCTA
>JAQIXA010004152.1:0-12018 GCA_034699045.1 Nanhermannia cf. coronata Gr-Ori-00579 | reverse complement strand
CCTCATACTACTTTATTGGAAGAGCGAAGCGAGCCCTTACTATTCAGCTTTGCTTGCACTTTGTCCGTCTGTCTGTCCCTCTGTTTTTTTGTTGGCGGGAAAAATCGAAAACCACTGGATTTTAATCAAATTTGGCATGAAATTTATTAATTAAGTGATCTGGATTGCTCGCTCAATTTAAGAAATGTCAATTAAGTCCTAGTTTTAAATAAGACAAGTTCATTGGATAATATCCATGGATTTTGGATCATCCGAGTCGGGTTATCCAAAGCCCATATTTTTGTATCCTTAAATATTCGACTTGGATCCTGAAAATTGCCAATCTTTTTAAAATTTTTAATATGTAATTTGTCAAAATTATTCAAAATATAAAAAACATTCAAAATTTTTTAAAAATTTTTTAGAAATTGAACATAAGCTATAATTGATAAAAATTTGTCAAAAATTTGTCATTTTTAAAAACTCTGAATTCTGAATTCGATAAATATCTCAAAGGTTAGAAATTTTTAAGATCCAGCTCTGTTAACGATGTAATTACCTGTCTTGGAATTTGGAGTCTAGTTTTAAAATTAATAATCTAGTACATAAAATGCCTAATTATATTTTTTTAACATTAGAGATGAAGCCAAGCGGTGATCGTTCTGCAGGTTCAAGTAATGGCAGGTTCAAGTAATGGCAGTCCTCCTGTTCGACCTGGTGTAGGTCATACTGCAGGTCATGGCGTAGGTCATGCTTTTCCACCCTCAATTCCTGAATATCCACGTCGACCTGCAGGTCCTCCTGATCGACCTTCTTCAGGCCTTCCTGGTGCAGGTCATGGTGGAGGTAATTTTTGATTTTTTTTTTTCAAATATAAAATTGCTTTAAATGTATTATAGGTACTTACCAGGTAAATTGAAATCTCTAACCAAAACTACTCGATCCCATTATAGTAAATTAAAAGTTATCAAAATATACATTTTTACACAGATATTATTGAATAATGCTGATAGATACTCATATAAAAGGCCGAATGAAATGTTATTACATATTCTGAAAAATTACAAAAATCGACAATTTTTAATCTGAATTTAGTCATTCGTATTTCTAATCCATTACAATCACAGGGTATAACATTTCATTTGACATATTAGGTCAGTTTTTATTCTCATTTTCCAAAATTTTTAGGGTAAAAATGTTGATTTTGTATTTTGATGTCAACTTTCCATTTTAATATAATGGGATCGAGTAGTTTTGGTTCGAGATTTCAATTTACCTGGTTAGTATCACATCTACTTTTATAATTTTAGTAGTACTATACCTAGGTAAATGAAATATAAAATAATTTTTTTTTTGATTTCAGAAGCTCTATCTACTTCAAACCAACTAACAAATTCAAAATTGAACCTCAATCTTTTCATTCTATTGTCGTATTTCTCACATAAAATGATCAAAATTTGAGTTTAAATTGCAGTCTTTAGTATAATTTAAACTTACAACATAATTATTTTTATACTATTTGAATATTTTTAAATGCTTTTTGAGAAAACTCAGCTTTTAATGTTAATAAAACGAATGAAATTTTGTAAATAAAACAATTTGATAAAAGCAAAAGAAAAAAATGAATCAGTTTAATCATCCAAATTCATCCTTTAGTTGGCTTTCAAGTCGTATTAATTTTTTTCTCTATAGATTGACTTGACAGCTTGTTTTTTTTCTTCTCATTTTTGTTTGAAATAGTACTTGGAAATGGATTAACGACATATTTAAGTACTTTTATGAGGATTTCTCAAAAAAAAAATTTCTCTCAAGATAAGAAAAAAACTGCCTGCGTAAGGCAAAACTGCGTGTCTAATGATGTCGAATATGAAGGTTGGGAAAAAATCGACACCTCGGGATTTCCCCCCACAAGAAAAAAGGGAAAATGTCCGGGAGATAATGATGGATTCCAGCCGATCAAATACAACCAGATAAATAATTGAACCCAGAATTATAGTCCAAGACCAAAAGATCAAGAATGTCAAAAAAATGAAGCTGTATAATGTCGATTTTTGATTAAAAAAGCGAAAATTCCTTAATTAAATAATAGATTTCTGTTGTAAATATTGTGTAATGTCCCAGGAATTAAAAAAATCTCAATACCCTACCCAAAGAGTTTTAAGGCCCAAATACCAAAGAAATACCAAAATGACCGACCTTTTAAGGCCAAATAAGTCATATACTAAACTTAGGTACATAAATTTGACCTTAAAAAGGGTCAAGGAGATCTCCAATCAAATT
Organism: Nanhermannia cf. coronata Gr-Ori-00579; assembly: GCA_034699045.1. Taxonomy (NCBI): domain Eukaryota; kingdom Metazoa; phylum Arthropoda; class Arachnida; order Sarcoptiformes; family Nanhermanniidae; genus Nanhermannia; species Nanhermannia cf. coronata Gr-Ori-00579. Next base: position 9,759 of record JAQIXA010004152.1, on the reverse strand, counting down.
CTAACTATTATATTCGAAAGGGATCTAATTAAACTGTCAAATAATTTACTGAAACACGCAAATAATTTCCTAAATTATCAAATTGCTAAATCTGTCAAATAAATTCTTAATTTGTTAAAACAAATTCTTAAAATGAAAACATCAGCATCAATTTAATATCAGCATCCTACAAAACCCCTATAAACAAAATTTCATTTAAATCCTGAGATTTTGAAAAATGCCAAGGGGTCAAATATCCGAAATTCGGGAAAGAATCGAGTGACAGATACTATTATTTTTGCATATTTTTTACGTATAAAAAATTATATTTTATGAAAATTGCCTTGTGCAAAATGCGACCTTGTCAGTTTAAAATGTTGTACCCTATAAAAGTCAAGATTTATATGAAATATGAGAGACTATTCAACTACCGAACTTTTTAAAATAAAAATTAACACATTTTTTGATCAGATTAGTCAATTTGACCTTTAAACTGAGATTTTTTTTTGATATTTTGACCTTGATGTGATTGTCCTTATTTTTCAGGGTAATTGAGGGAGATGAGCTTTTTCTTAAGAATTTCGGTGTACTTTTGTGTATCTAGTGCTTTTTCATAAAAGTTGATGATACTTATCTTTATCTCTTGTTTTCCCCCTTTCTTATATACTACATATTATGTAATATCGTACTACTTATACATTGTACCTATTTAGTGTTAGTAATACTGATAGTTGTACCAGTACTAGTAGTTGGGTGTCTTATGAGAATAATCTCAATTGATCCGACAACCTGTCAGACACAGCCAGACATGATTTCAACACCCTCCAAAAAAAACACAAATTGATTACTTTACTTTTTTTCTAAAAGGAAAAGTCATTTTTATAAGGAAAAGAGCAAAATTTTTAGAAAATTTTTCATGGGATTTATTTGGATTTCAGGCCTTTGAATATTAAAATTAAACCTCATATAAAGGCCAGAAAGTCCATTTTAGAACCTAAAGATATCCTCTATGCCAAAATTTATATACAAATTTTAAAAAATAAGTTGATTTCCAAGTCACAACTTGAATTAAAAGAATTTTTCTTAAAAAATGCAAATGAAAAATGTAATCGACTTTAAAATTTAGTTTAAATATTACATTTTGAATCAAAAAAATCTCAAAAGGATATATTCGGCTTTTATGCCTTTGCATGTATATAAACAAACCTCCTCATATATAAATAAATATCCTTTAAAAACTACTCAGGACTGTTTTTAATTCAAAAAAATTCCAAAAATTGACTAAAATTTTGGGCTTAAACAGCAGAAAAACAACCTAATGGTCAGATTTTGATCAAAATTTCAGTAAATTTGATTCTAAAATCTATAAGGATGTATTCGTCTAGCCCCAAGATATCTTTATGCTCAAACGGTTTAAAATCAAAAAATATAGATTGCTCACAACAATACCAACTGAATTGAAAAATTTTGCCTAAAAAATGCAAATTAAAACAGAATAGACTTTAGATTTTAGTAAAAAATATTACGTTTTGGATCAAAAAAAGGCTCAAAAGGATGTATTAGGCTTGCAGACCTTTGCATGTTAAACTTCCAATAAAGGCCAAAAAGCCCATTAGAACCACAAGATATCCTTTAAACACTATTCAAGACTGTTTTTAATGCAAAAAAATTCAAAAAATTGCTAAAATTTTGGACCTTAGCATGCAGAAAAATGACCAAATTTTCAGATTTTGATCAAAATTTCAGTAAATTTGATTTCAAAATCCAAAAGATATATTCGCCTTTCAGGTCTTTGAATGTTAAACCTCATATAAAGGCCAGAGCCAGAAAGCCCAAAAATACCAAAAATGTTTACAAATTAAAAATAAAGACTGTGCACTTATGCATTATCTTAATTAAAAAATTTTCCTAAATATGAAACTTAAAAATGTAATCGACTTTAAAATTTAGCTCAAAAATTGCATTTTGAAACAAAAAAGAGCTCAAAAGTTAGTAAAGAAAACTTCATTAAATTTTCATACTTGTATAGTGTCAGTGTCAATTGGATATAAATCAAAAGTTATTTAAAATTTTTTGCTATAAATAATTATATTTATGTGAATTTCCATATTGGATTGTCATCAAAACGAAGCCAAACCTTTTTATATTTATAAGGGTCTTTTCAAGGAGTTGACAAGTGAGATTCATTTTTATTAAAAATCTGACTTGTTTTTCAAAACTATGCTAAATCCTCGGATACTTTTCTAAGACCTATATACTTTAGTATAGAGAATACTAGTATTAGGGATTCGGTTTCTTTTTCATTTCTTTTTTTGAGGTTCGGACATCATATTTTCGTGGGTTTTTTTTCGGCAGAAAAAATAGTGAAATGAGATTCTTATTTATGAGCTGACAAAACATAAAATTAAAACCACCAAAAGATTTATTTCCACAAACTCAAACACAGCAGATAGATGTAGAGAAAGACCCCCCCAAAAAAAGCCCTAAAAACTTCAACAGAATATCGCAAAAATTCGTTTAAAAACTCAAACTTACCAAAAAAAATTTAAGAGATATCCATCGTCCTTTCATATTTATACCCATTTAGCCAAAAACCTAAACTGTCAAAATCGATTTTTTTTAGAAATTTGTGAATATCTTGGCAAGTTTTAAATTTTTGAAAATTTCACATATTTTAAGGTAAAAAAGGCCTTTAATCAGTAGGGGTAGATTAGGGATAGTTCAGAAACATTTTTGAAATTTTGAGATAGATATCTATATGAAATTCAAGCGCCAAATTCTGAAATATTTCAAGAAAATAAGTTGAATTTTTAATAAAATAAATCAATAGTTACAATAATACTCAGAATTCCGAATATTACTAATATATTAGAGGTAATTAAGAGATAATTTGGAAGTATTTGAATTTTGGACATGCTGTTTTCGGTTGAAATATCTATTATTTTGACCTCGGAAACTGACTACAAATTCCAAAATAATTTCAGAACTTTCATTAGTCTGCTAATAATACTCGTATCTAGGCCTAAATCTAAATTTTAGGTCATCAGAAATGACAAAATGATCAGAAAACAGATTGTTCAAATTTTTCTGAACTATCCCTAACCAACCCCTAGTTTAGTACATTTATTGAATTTGATATTTTATAAATTGACTTTATAACTAAAGATTCCTCTATTATATGTATTTGGTTTGGGTAAAAAAAATATGGGAAATTTTTTAATGGACACCCTCTGACAAGTCTGTAAAATATTCGGTATATCCTTTTAGCACTTGTATACTTGTAAGTCTATATTTCGTTGAAATAAAGCATTTTTTTGTCAGTTTTATTTTCATAGTTTTTTTTCGAGTCAGACTTAATTGGGTTAGCAGGATTATTTATATTTTCCCTTTGAAAGTAGCTGACTTCATTTTCATCAAAATCATCAACTTAGTTACTAATATTACCTATACTACCCCTACTATATAGCTACTATATAGCTATACTTTAGTAGTAAGTAGATGGATTAAAAGTTTCAGATTCACACTTTTTTTTACTTACTTTTTCCCTTTTGAAATGAGAAACTCGAGTCCAAATTCCAAATGGATAAATATGAAATATCCTGGGACTTTCTACCATAAATTACTAATACAAACATACTCTAATACTCTAATATATGTATGTACATGGACTAAAAGCTGCTAAACAAAGAGATAGTAAAAGGTATGTAAAATCTAGTTACTAGACTCAATTTTATTTTAGCTCACATTATTACATTCAAAAGTCATTTTTAGATTTTTTTAAAGAATTTTACCAACTTGCAAGTCGTTTTAAGTAAATTTTTCTGAAATCGTGATAAAAAAGCTATAAGATTTTACATTTGTGGATATCGAAATGATATTTTTATCGTAATTTACCCAGATTAGGTATGTTTAAGTTTAATTTTACCCCTATTTTGGTTGAATACTCTTAGTTTTGCCCCCAGCTGTAAGAAATTACAAAATTTGATTTTACTTTAGTTTAATATAGGTTAGAATAGTTAGAATTTTTTTTAAATTTGGTCAATTTCATACAGTTTGATCAAAAATAAAGGTGTAAATTCAACTAAAATAGGGATGAGATTAAATCGGAGTAAATATTAAATTAAAATGAAGCTTTTGTGATAGTATTATATAAATTAGTTTTAAAATTTTTGCGAATTTTATCGTGTTTTAAATGCCTTTTTTTAATTTTGTTTGAAAAATAACCCTCATGATTCATTTTTAAGTTTTAATTCCTGGAATTACTGAGCTTTTCAATATAGTTTCAAGTGTTTTTTTTTCTAAAATTTCGAACAAAATGATATTAGAATACAAGTGTTCAATTTCACGTTTTGAATTTCCCCTTACTACTATGGGGTCTATCTATCTATATTATAATAATGCTTATGATAAAATCTCGTCAAAGAAAAAGGCTTTATAAATTATGAACAAAATCTTATTCAAAAATTCACTTTCTTCCAAAAACTCTAAACTTACTTATGCCCTTACATCCTATATCTACACTATGTATAAGAAGCGGGCTTAGCAAAATTTAATATAATAATAAGCACAATGGAGAAAGCACATATGAACTTTCTCCAAAAAAAGAAAAAATTCTCTCGGTCCTTTTTGATTTAATTTACTCGAAAAATAGAAATAAAAGAGTGGAATTTATGCAAGCTTTTGTCTCACAACATTTTTCTACCATTTAAAATCCCCTTGTGAGCATCTACACACACAAAGTATGCAAAAAAAGTCTCTTTTAAACCGGTAAAAAGCTCGAAATCTTGAAAAAATTCAAAGAACTCTCCAAGAAAAAGCTAATTTTATGATTAGATTTGGATAATTTTTGGGTTAATTTCATACAGGGATAAGTTAGACCACATGTATAGGGGTAAATTCAACCAAAATATGGATGAGATTAAATCGGAGCCTTAAAAAAATACAAAATCCTTTATCAAATACTGTGGGAGATTTCAAATTTTTATGATAAAATTCAATTCGAATGTCTTTGAATTTTTAAATAATCAAAAATTTGTAAAATCTTTCTAAAAGATGAAGCAGTTTGAAATATACACTTTGTATTTACTTGATATTTTTTTGTTTTTTTTTGAGCTCGAGCTAAATGCACATGAACTAGAGGGGTTTTTAAATGAACTTTTAAAAAGATTTAAAAAAATTTCTCGAGTATACTTATGGGTTGGATGGGGTAAGTTTTAGATGTTGCAAAAATTCCCATTTAAAAGTTGAAAAATCAATTTTAGAGAAAGAAAAACTTTGATTTTTGCATCCTCAATTCTGCATATAAGAGTCTCTTAACTCTTATTTCGACTTTTGTTCTATTTACTACTATTATACAGGGTAGTCCAGGGACATATCTGGTGTTTATATGAGTGAATAACTCTTAAACTATAATTTTTAATGAGAAACGGTCAAAACTACCTCAAAGTAAATGAACAAGTGAGATTATGGTAAAAATTTTAGAACTTTACGAAAATTTTGAGTTATTTTGGTTCTAAAATTAGTAAAAAAAATAAAAAATTTGAGATTTTTTTGAAAGAAGCTTTTTGAATTTAACTAAATAAATGAAATTCATACATTACTTGAGCCAAAAAATCAAAAATTTTTAAATTTTTCATTTTTTGTACTAATTTTTGAACTACTGTAAAATGTCAAAGTTCTTCTGAGTTTCTCAAATTTTTACCAGTATCTAACTTGTTGATCTACTTTGAGGTAGTTTTGACCATTTTTCAATAAGCATTATAGTGTAAGAGTTATTAACATATAAACACTATGGACTATAACTCTGGACCACCCTGTATTTTAGTATATAGTTCTACTATATACTTTCTCTATACTCTTGTTTAGTATACTTAAAAAAAGCTAGAAAAAAAGATATATTTAGTCAAGTTTAAAAAAGTCTCAACTTCTTGTTTCTCTTTCTTAAAGAGAGAGATTTAAAGAAGGCGTTCCATTTAATTTCTATAAGAGTTCTCTGAATTCACATTTTTTTCTTCTGGAATACAAAGCTAAATATACAGTAAAGATTCAGAGATAAGGGCTTTTCCCCACTTAATTGTTTCAAAAGAGAAATTTCTCTCACAAAAATGTGACCTCACAAGAGAAAATGGGTCGTTTTTATTAGGGACTAAAAAAAATCACACTTTTTGATATAAAAATGATCTTGAAAAAGAGGTTTAGGCAATGAATCTATTTAATTCTTAACGAATCAGAGTAGACTCATTCCCTTATATGTTTTATTCCAAATTTTGACAATTTTCATTTTATCCGGATATGAACCACAACATAATTTTGAAATTTTGCCACAAAAAAATGAAATTTTTGAATCTAAAGTTGACAAGTAAAAACTACGACTAATATTTGCTATCATAATCGTACAATATGACCATTTTTGAACTCGATAAATTCTCAAATTATTTCCTATATTGTGCTTAAAATTTCGATTCCGATTAAAAAATAAATAGCGAATATTTTGGCTTAAAATATATTTTCAGATCTTGTGGTAAGACCTTCGCTAAACTAATAGACACCTATTTTAAAATCAAAAAAATTTTGATTTTGAAATTGTTTTTCTATCTATGATTAAAAATTACAAAAATCACTAACTTAGTATTAGAGGGGAAGGCAAGTACTTGCAGTGACCGATTTTAACCAAACGTGGTTTTATATAGATAAAAACAAGTGCAAAGAAAGATAGGCTATGTCTCCCGACTCGAGTTTCTGACATTTGACCCCAAACAGGTCAAAATAACGCAAAAATTCGATTATAATGCAATTTTAAAAATCGTACGATTTAGCTGAAATTTTGTTTATAAGGGGTTTGAAGAATGCAGAATTCGAATATAATAGTTAGAAGTTGATTTGAAGTCTCCTTGACCTTTATAAGGTCAAGTACTTCTATGTACAACACTCAATTAAATCTGCCCATAAAAAAGGTCAAGGTGACTTCAAATCAACTTCTAACTATTATATTCGAATTCTGCATTCTTCAAAAGTCCTATAAACAAAATTTCAGCTAAATCGTACGATTTTGAAAATTGCATTATAATCAAATTTTTGCGTTATTTTGACCTTTTTGGGGTCAAATGTCAGAAACTCGGCCGAAGTGAGTCGGGAGACATACAAGATCTCTCTTTGCATGTGTTTTTATCTATAAAAAACCATATTTGGTTAAAATCGGTCACTGCAAGTACTTGCCTTCCTTTCCTTAGCTAAAATTAAGGTCAAAAACAGGTCACTTTTTTTAGAAATATAACTTCAATTTTCCTGATTCAGGCTCCAATTTTTGAATAAAATATCAAGTTTGACCTTTTGACCTCTTCTCCTATGAATCAAATCAAAAATTTTATTATGAATTTTTGATTCTGATTGGTAAAACTACCAGTTTGTATTAATTTTTTTTGATTTTTTTTGTTTAAATTGGACAAGTGGTCATTTTTTTGCCTATTATCGAGAAATTTTAGAGTGGGGGGAGTGGACTTTTTAACTTTTATTACTCTGGTGGATATTTAGTTTATTTGCTCATTTGAGCATTCCACTTCTACTACATAGTAAGTAGTAAATAGGTCCTGTACTGGCCTTAAGAGTCCTGGAGAAAGTCGGAGAAAGTTCAAAAATTCACTTTCTTCTCTCTCCGTAGAGTTAAATGGGTAATTGCATTCTCGAGGCTTGACAAGTTAAATTAATACCCTTCGCTCGAACCTCCCCACCTGATTTATTCCCCATGGATTTTTCAGATAAATAAATAGATACACTTTTAATAGGTCAAAGTGGAGTACTATAGTACTTGCCTCTCCTTTTGGGAAAATTTTGAGAAAATTTTTGAAAATTCTCGGTGACAGACAGACAGATCCCAGTACACTTTCCTATACTTTTATGAGGCAGCAGGTGAGAAATGAAAAGTTTACTTTGAAATCTCAGCATCAGCGACGGAAAACCTAATTAATCTAATAATAAACCCGATGCTTTCAAAAATAATTTTTTTTCATTAGCTCGCATTCATATATGATACGTAGTTAACATTAGAGATTATTTTAGATCAAAATAACAACTGGTTCAGCCGTAAAAAAACCTGCCTTTTCCAGAATGTTTCACAACTATCCATAATCTAAGGCAAAATAATGGTATACTTATATACAGATTTCAATGATTCAAAACCATTGAATTCAACCAGAATCTTGAATTTTCAAAATTTTGATATTTGACTAATTTTATGCCAAATTATTTTTTTAACTTCTTAATTTTGACTTTTTTATCAAAAAGTTGGATTCTCGGAAACAATTTAAATTTTTTTATTGCCAGATCCATCGTGAAAACTATAAACAGGGAATTTAAAAGTCAAATGCTCGGCCAGCATAGGTAAAAACTCGAACTTTTTTTAATTTCATCCTTATTTTGGTTTAATTTACCCCTATAATTTTGGTCTAACTTTACCCCTGTATGAAATTAATCATATCTTGTGCTTTCAGGCCTTTAGGAAAATACAGGGGTTAATTCAACCAAAATAAGGATGAAATTAAAATTGAGTCAAATATAAAGAGGAAATAATTTAGGGATATTTCGAAAACTTTTTTAAAACTTATTCTTAGACATTCTGTTTTCGGCTGAATCTGATTGTTTATTTGAACAAAAATTTGGTTAAAAATATATTGGCTATCTCTAGGCTAGCCAGGTTAAGATATATAGGTAAAATATGATAATACACAAAAAACAGGAAAAACGAGCTTTTTCGAGGTTTTTTCGGATATTTTTAGATGGTTGGAATGCCTGTTGGACTCTATATATAAGGAGTAAACTCTTATGGGTCGTTTTTTATTGAATCAAGTGAAGTAAAGTGAAATATCTAAAAGCATTTTTAAGCTTTTGATTCTTCGAGATTTTTCTTTTTTCTTCATTTAATCCCTCGCTTAATTTCTCAGTTTATTTCTCTTGAAATGTCGAGTGAAATGTAGAGTAAAGATCAACGATACCATTCTTCAAAAACCCCTACCATTACACTATACTATACTACTCGAAATATTTACTTTTTATGTATTTTTGAAAAAAAACGCTAATAATACTCATTTACTTGAAGTATATTAGTAGTAGTAGTTGCTTGGCTTTCAAAAATTAAATCAAAATCAGAAGTAATAGTATTAGTAATAGTATTCTTAGTAGGTATATTTTATTTTTATCTGAATTTCAGAATCTGTAGGGTTTCTTTCTCTTTCTGCAAAATCTCGAGATTTTGGGGAATTTTCATATTAGTTGTTGGTCGGCTGGCTGGGCTGAATGGAGTTAATTTGGCTTAGAATTACCCCTAACTTACATATATAGGTAAGGATACTACTATATAGGGTACAGTTGTACTCCTTTAACTCTTCTTTATTGGCCCAAGAGATAAAATAAATTGCGAATTAAGTAAATTTAAGCCTTAAAACTCTATCTGGATCTGGGCTAATTATTTTACATTGAGGTTATACACTTTACTTATAGACCAAAATTTAATTTCATCCCTATTTTTGGTGAATTTACCCTTATATTTTTTAATCCTATTCTTTATTTCGATGATTAGAAATTAAAATGTAAATACAGATAGAAGAAAAAAAAGATCTACATTTATAATGTTTTGCTAAATTTTTCAATTAGAAAAATTGATTGGCGAAATAATTGCAATTTTTTTTTCTTTAGTGTACTTTTACTATTTACTAGAATTAGCCCCATATCTACGATATGGACGCGGTAAATTCAAATTTTTAAACACAATTACTTATTTATAACACA
>JAQIXA010004151.1:0-12021 GCA_034699045.1 Nanhermannia cf. coronata Gr-Ori-00579 | reverse complement strand
TTAAGATCGGTCCAGTAGTTCTCGAGTTATCCTCTGGACAAACAGACAGACGGACAAAGTGCAAGCAAAGTTGAATAATAGGTGCTCGCTTCGCTCGCACAAAAGTTAATTACCTAGGTTTATTTTTGAAAATTGATATAAAAATTAAATCAAATTATAACTTCATAAATTATGTATTTGTTCATTTATAATAGGGTACATATCAAATGTTATCAATTAGATATCTGATCACTGATCTGATTGATCAGATGGGTCAAAAAAAATTTCAGATCAATGCCTAAGTATGTATGTACTACTTCCTAGAAATATATGTACTTAATTTATAATTTAAATAAAGAGATATCATACTCATTGAATTAAGTTGTAAAAATACTTTGACTTAAATTTTACTGGTTAACTTTTAAAATCTTTTGAAATTCATATATTTATAAGTAATTGAATAGACAATATAAGAATTAATGTCAATAAATTATTTTACTTACATTGTGCATTTTTCAGACTGTACGAATCACACGAATTTTGCTTATTTTCTAATAATGGATCCCTATTATCATGATGATTATTGAGTGAAGGATTGTTGTTGCTTTCCAAATTTTCCATTGGTTGTTTGACTTTTTTGCTCGGGGGTTTATCATGAATATTAGATGCCAAATCAATGATGCATTTAAAATCTCTCTTAGGATTAGTCTGGTGGATAAAATTTAAAAAAAAGTATAATTATAAAATTTTTCTACTCAACATTAAATTATATTTTTGTATAACTGTTAATTGCTGTTTTTCCGCAACAATTTTCTTATTATTAAGAGCAAGGTCACATCTTGAACATTTAACATTGGAAATCGGGTTAATAACTCCGCAGTATTTGCAGAGAACTTGATCCTATAATCAATTAAATAAATAACCAAAATTTTCTTGTAATTTTGTTTTAATTTTAACCTCAAACTTAGGGCCATGAAAACACTCTTTTGATGAACCCAGCAGATCTAGAGATTTTTTATCCTTATTATTCAAAGTCTCATTGGGATATTTTGGGCTGCATTGGGCCTTAACCTGAATTGTTTCAAAATTGAGATTTTGTACAACTGTGGATTCCGAATTCTCTGTCCTCGCGTTTTCAATCGTAATCTCACTCTTGATATCGACATGGTCTAATAAATCATAAAAAATAGACAAAAATATAAGCATTCCATAATAGGATTTTCAAACATTTCAATTAGAGATTAATTGCAATCACTTAAACATATAATATAATATAGTCAGTTTTGATAGGGTAATTAATTTAAGTATAGGTACCTGTAGCATATTGACAAGCTGTCTCCGAATTTGAAGAAACCACAATGTTGTTGTTGTTGGTGCTCTCGGCCTCCTCGGTCTCGAGGTCAACAATTCCTATAAATTTATTTTAAAATATTTACCATCGATTTATTATTTAAGTCACCTGTCATTATATAGCTAAAAACATTGTCATTGAAAAATAAAGTTAGGTCAAGTTATGTTTATATATGATTTAAGATAGGTCATGTCATGTTAGGTCCAGTTATCTTAGTTAAAAAAATATAAAAAAGCAAAAATATCGTATAGTAGGTTCTGATTTTTATTAGTTAGGTAAAATAAAAGGTAATTTTTGCAGGTAATTAAAAATTGTAAAATTGACAATTTTTTGTTAAATTACCTGAATTGACTGATATTGACAGATTTTTGAGACGACTGACCTCAGGTTCTCCTCCATTTGACTTTGATCTTCTGAAAGCAAAACTGTGAAATTCATCACCTAAAAATTGAGATTTAAATGTCAAAAAGTAAGTTATCTATATTAAATATGTAGTAGGTACAAGATAACTAACAAATTTAAACCTAACTATTAAACTGTTCCATATAAGTTATAAATAAAATAATGGTAAAAAATTGACTTACCAAACTTATGGGTTAGAAAACTGTCAATTAAATCCCACTGTTCTTTCAGTTCTTTGTATTTTTTACTCAAATCTAAGAATTTCCATTCGAGGGACTCAAATTTTTGCTTGTAGTCACCAGAATCCATTTTTTAGAGACCTCTTAAGTTGTCAATTTTTGTCTTTAGTTTACTCGGAAAAGTTAAATTATACCTAGTTTAATTTATCTTAAAATTTTAAAGTTTAACTTTAATTATTTTTTTTTGTAGGAATTTTTTGTATTTGGTTTGGAATTTGGGTTTTAAAAACATTTTTTTGAATTTGGTCAAATTTTATATCAGAATTTAGTTGTAAGTTGTAGGATATATGTACTTCAATAAATTTTATTGGGTAGTTGAGACTGGAGCCAGGGGTAGATTAGGGATAGGGATAATTGAGTACTGATTCCGAGTCCCGAGTACTCAAATTCTTTGTGTGTTAAATTAAATTATGTATGGTATGAAATATGAATATTATAATTTCCAAAACTTTGAAATTTTGTAAAATAGTCAAATATCTAATTACCTAGGTATGATTTTCTTAAAAAATTTGATAAAAATTTTGCGAAAATTTAAAGATTTTGAGCAAAATTTTGAACAAAAATTCAAAAAAAATTGGCAATAATTTAAAATTTTTTAATGAAAATGATAAATTAGTCAAAAATTTCAAAATTTTTGGCCAAAAAGTTTGAAAAAAATTCAAATTTTTTTTTAAAATTTAGAAATAAATTTGAATAATGATTTTGGCCTGGTATGAGTTATTTCTGCCCATATGGGATTTCCATGTTAAACTGGTTCCATATGCTATACAGTGGGGTGGGCTTATGTACTGATGTCAGGTTGGGTGGGTTTTTGTTAGGGTGGGAGTAAATATGTAAGGCCAAAGTGGGGGTGGGGTTATAGGGGGAGGTGTTAGTCAGGTGGGTGGGGTCATATACGGGGTCAAGGGGAGGTGTATTGGCTTAGGGGGTGGATGACAGTTTGTGGGTATTAGAGGGGGTGATAGTTTTCGAGATTTAGGGGGTGGGGTTTATAATTATTGTAACTTTGACCTTTGACATTGTGGTTAAAAGTATTGTTCAGATTTTAGTGATAGTAAAATACATTGAATAGGTCCATAAGGCGCTTGTGTCACAACTTTAAATAATTATAACTTTTAAATGGGTTGAGATAATTATATAATTTTTTCAGCAATTAGTGGACAATTAGTTAACTTAAAAAGTCAAGAAGGCTGGGATTTTTAAAAAAATTATTTTTTAAGTTATTGAAGCTTTTATAGGAGTCTGGGTTGAATCAACCCATACTAGGCCATTCTAGGGTTAAATATTTATTTTATGAGGTAATGAGTTGATGTGATGACAAAAATATGTCTCTGGAAATTTAATGTCAAAGGTTATCTTATATGTTCGAGTTGGCCGACTGAAATTGATGTCAAACAGCCAGTCTATATATACTGGGAATTGGCAAAAATAATTGGCTAAAACTTTTATTAGCATTATAGCCCATGTAAATTAGTTTATTATCCTTTTTAGCTCGAAAATATGTGGCACATAATTATAATATTTGTAAATATTTGACATAATCACAATCACGCACACACATTTATAAATTCATATACATATGTTTGTGTATTATGAAAAATTCAAAGTCATTCAAAGATATTGAAAAATTTAAAAATTGATCTCTTTTATCGAGTTGAAGTTTCAAATTCTCCTGGTTTCAATTATCATAAAAGTATACCAGTAGGTTTAGAGTTATTGGATTTGAGTATTTACCCAAAGTCAAAAACGTCAACTTAAAATGGCCAATAAAATCACCAAAATTAATTTCTGACGTTTAAAATTCAGTGCATATTTTGGAAATTAATAGCGATTTCTTCAGCCATATGAAGATTTCTGAATATTTTACAAAAATTAAAAAAATGACAATTATTTGCTCGGTTATCGATGATAGTAAGTCCAAATAAAGTTGATACATTTTGATAAAACCTTTGAATCTTTGGTTGTAAATTTTAGAAGAATACCAGTTGAAAATGTCAATTTGCGTTCTTTACATACCTATTCTGGCAAACTTTTAAAAGGCATGTATTATGAGCAGAAATCTAAGTTGTAAATTACCAGACCAAAAATTTTATTTTATACTTGTATTAGTACTACAGTAGGGGGTCTATTGTGTAAATCCCCCTATTTCCCATTAACACATAATAATATAAAGGTTTCGGCACCGGGTCTGATCTTTCACAATACTAAACTCACAATACCTTTTTATGACAAAGGGCAGTTACCTTCGAGATCTAATCTATGCTTCTGAGATCAGAATCACAACTTGAGTACCTACCATATACTACACCATACTATTAGACCATACATATACATCCATACAAGTATGTATGTATATGTATAGGGATACATATCTATTAACACCTAATAAAGTAATACACCATGCTATGTAAATACAATTACAATTATACATATTATATATATCTATGTACTGAATCAACTTACCCAATATTATGTATTCTAATAATAGAACTCAGACTCCGCTTGAGTTCTATACATACCAACTACCATGTACTTACCTAATATTAAGATACCTACTAAAACTTACTACTTTCGAGAACAATCTATGTAAACATGAAAGGGTATAAATAGAAATAAAGGAATGAATTGAGACCGACTTCTCGACCAACCTTTTAACTTAAAACATCCTCCTTAAAGGATACCGTCTTACCTCTCTCCGACTCGAATCATTTATTTCTCATTTTCATAAATGTAGATTATCTCAAAATACCCCATTAAGTAGGTTAGAAAAAGAAGTGAACACAAAAATATCCTTGACTTGATATATAATATAGTCTACTTTTAACAAATTCCAGATTTCTGGATATACAATAAGAAATGGACCGAAGAATGAAATTTTTATTCTAGATTTTCTAATCGATTATCAAATCACACCATATATGAATGATAAATACATAGAAGATATCAAAAGGAATTTGGAGAAAGCAATCGAGAAGTACAATTTTGAGTTACAATTTGATACCAAATTATATTTCAAATTTAACAATTATATTTATCAAGTGTATGGAGTGACTACATTAGTATTCAATTGGAATAGTAGATTTGCAATGAAAATTTTTGATCCTCGAGAAAATTCAAGTATAATATCTGACAATTTTTTCCATGAATCAATGGTCAAGAGAAATGATTTCCAGGATCAGCTTATATTTTTTATAGTCAATGTAAGTTATAAATGATATGGATCTTCTACTGATATTGGTCTCTTGTAAATTAATTGTAAAAAATATATTTTTTAGAATGATGAGTCACTTTGGCCACTTGCAAAAATAGAATTTTACCTAAATGATTCAAATTCAAATGTACTCTTCTATGAATTGGTCGATGGTCTCACTTATAGCATGTTTGAGGATCTAAAATTTATGCTCAATTTTAGGTAATCTGAATAAGAATCAATTTTTGAAATTTTTAGTCTTATAATTTAACCATTTGATCAATTTTTGGCAGATTTTTACTTGTCGATGATCATCCACATTCATATTTTTATAAATTTGAAAACAATTCATGGTATAAAACTGAAACTTTGGATCTTTTACAACAAAGGTTAATTGAATTGGCACTTTCTCATCAAACCTATAAGCATGATATGGCAATTGATTTTACACTTTTACATCCAACTATCTCGACAAAGTAATTAAAATATTATCTTAAATTTTTTTTAAATATCTAAAAAATGTATACTTTTGTAGGGTCTCTGCATATTTTCAAAACCCTGAATCACTTCGACTAGAATCCCTTTATACAGACCCTTTCCATACATCAATTTGGATCATAATTTTAATATTCCTGATCATTGTTACAATCTCTATTCTATTCCATCAAATCCTTTATGAAAACAGCAATATTTTCGAAAAACTTTTCGAAATTTATATATCAGTTTTGGGAATATTTTCTTCCCAAGGTGCTCATTTGAAAACAAGCTACACATCGATCCAATGCATTTTTACTACAAGTTTGCTAATGGGGATGTTTTGTTTCTTGGTTTATTCGGCTGTATTTGTATACAGACTTACAAATAATTTACAATTTGTTAAAAGTTTTCAAGATTTGCTGAAACATGGGTTTGATTTGTCAGTAATTGTGGATAGTGTTTCAATGGGCGAATATTTGACAGTATGAATATCAATAGTTATTTAAATCCAAATTTTCAAAACCAAATTTCAAATTTTTAGGGCCTGGTTCATAACATGTCATTGAGTCAATTCCCAATAATGATCAATACTTCTCAAATGATCAATTGGACTCTGGAAGGCCGTCATGCACTACTCTATTATCCTGAAGACTATCTACGAGCTGCAAATTTTCTCGGGTATAATGAACCCGAAATTTGCAAAAATATTTCTTCTATTGAGGTTGATCGAAATACTTGGAAAATGGGGATTGTTGCACCCATTTGGAGCCAATATAAAGAGCCTTTTAATCAAAAGTAAGAATTTTTAAAAATTTTTACAAAATTAAAGTTCAAGTTTATGACGTATTGTATTGTAATGAACAGGAAATGATTTGAATTTTTTATTTTATGTACCTACTTTCAGGATTTTGATTTTGATTGAAAGAGGCTTGCAATTTCGATATTCAAAAAAGTATTATAGTGAAGTTCGGCCAAATTGTGAGCAATTTTTTGACAAATATGATTCAGTATTTCATGAAATTCAAATAGAGGATGTTTTTACACCATTTGTACTTTTTATGTCTTGTATACTTTTTAGCATTTTGGTTTTTATTGTTGAGCAGTTATATGTCAAAATATTTAGTAGAAAAATTATTGTGTAAAATTGTGTAAATCTAATAGGTACCTACTTAAGAATCAGAATTCAGATTACATGAATATTTTGGTACACAGAAAGTCATAATTAAACATGAGTAATTGTGGTATCTACATAACTTTTGTTAAAATTCTTTGCCCTTGAGCTTCGAATTTTCAATAAATTCATAGAGGATAATAGACAGGAAAGCCTATTATCATACTACAATTTCATCAAAAATAACAAATTTTGAATAAATTATTGAACAATATTTGTATTATCATTTAATTTAATCGATGTATGAATAAATATGAATCACGCTTTACCTTTTATAATAATGAATTTGTAGACATTTTTCAATTTTTAAATTAAAATCGAAAATGGCGAAAATACTAATATCCTTGATCTTGCTGTTACACATTTGTCGAAACCAATGTCAAAGTCAAAGACAAACTGAAGAATTTCAGGGAAAAAAATTCATCCTAGGATATGAAGTAGATCATAAAGAGAAAACTATAACCTTTGACATTCGGGTTCAAACCAAAGGATGGGTAAAATTTCGATATTTTTCCAAAATTTTCGATAATACATATCAGAAATTTTCAGGTTGGACTTGGAATCAATTTATCGAAAGGTCGAATGTTTGGAGGAGATTTTTTCATTGGAGGTGTATATGAAAATGGATCCAGTTATTTTGGGGTATTTATTTTCGAAAAATTTTTGCAAATTTTTTTTAAATATCCAATTTCACATGCTATTTTTGCATTTTCGTACATTTCAATACTATCACAATCACAGCCTAATCCTATATTTGCCCAACTTTCCTGATTATTTCAGTCCTCTAATTGAAAAAAGCATTTTACAGATATTTACATAATTTTGTTCAAAAAAGGATCTTTGGTTTTGGTATTTTGCGAATTTTTTTCAATCTTTAATCGATCAAAAACTAAGAATAAAATGTAATAAGAGTACCCTACTAAAAATTGAGATTTGTAATATTTTTAGGATTATTACCTTGATGGAAATACAAATACAAGACCTAAACAAGATAAGATCAACAATTGGAACTTACTTGAAGCTCAAGAAAACGGTTTGGAAACTTTTATGAAATTTTCTAGAAAGTTTGATACTTGTGATCGAGACCACGATGTTCTGATAGATGTAACATTATAAAATACTATTTAACTATTACAATTAACTATTGTATAATTATCTAATTTACTAATTATCTTGATAATCATTTGTAAATGACCTATTCTTTTGTAAACAAAAGAATGGGACAATTTCAATTCTCTGGTCTTACGGTCAAAATGATGGTCTGGATTACCATCAAGGAAATCGAGGATCTTCTCAATTTAACCTTTTGGATCCGCCTTTAGTTCAAATGGATACTACAAAGTATTTTAAATTTTTAAATACGTAATTAGTAATTAAACAGCAATTATCTAAAAAAAATTATTTTAAAGGTTCTCTAATTGGAGTGTCCGTGTTAATAATCCGATGCCTGAGAAAGATACAACTTATTTTTGTACTTTACATAAGAGTCCGAGGTTTGAAGGAAAAAATCATATTATTGGAGTAAGTGCTTATAGGGGTAGACTAGTTTTATTTCTGAAATGTTTTGGTTTGGACCTGACCTGAACCAGTTGTTATATTGACCTAAGATTATCTATTTCAAAATATATATATCCAAGACTCAAGACAAAACTCAATCAAATTTCAGGTCAAGATGTTAACTGGTTAACATCCAGAAAGAAACAGTCCATATTTCAAAAACTGTCCAAATTTCAAAAATTTGAAACATTCAATCAATATTTCTATTATTTCTGACAAATATTCTTGAAATTCTTGATAAAAATGAGACAATTTTTTCATTACCTATTTTAATTTTGCCTTATTTTGCTTATTAGTTTGAAACCTATCTACCATCTGAATTAGCCCTAAAACACACACATCATTTCGTTGTAACTCGCTGTATCGGCGAGAATATTTCTGAAATTATCGAGCCGATTTTGAAGACATCAAATGGCTGGGATTGCGAAAAAGATCATGCTGGTGAGAATTTCGCAAAAGTTCGGAATTTGTGTAAAATTCAACACATTTGGGCTTGGGCCGTTGGTGGGAAGGTAAATCATATGACCTATCAATATCTTTTACAAGTATTTAATTTTTTCAAAATTTCGAAGCCTTTTTTTCTACCTGATACCATGGGTTATCCAGTAGGTGAAGAAACTCAACATGAATATCTAATGCTCGAATTACATTATGATAATTTCGAGAAATTGGCCGGAATTCAATTCGAAACTGGATTCGATATTTATTACACTGATAAAATAAGGTACTTATAAATCTTATAAATATAAAATTCTAGATTATCAAAAAAAAATCAAATTTCGTAAATATACCTACTCGTAATATTTCAGACCTATAGAAGCTTCAATGCTTTTTGTGGCATTGGATATTCTGCCCACTCATTTTATTCCACCAGGAAGTCAAAATTTTACTTTGGTTGGACATTGTGATCCCAATTGCACTAACAAGTTACCACAAACTGGAATTAAAATGTTTAATGTTGGATTACATTCACATATTGCAGGTTATTATTACAAAAGAATTCAGAAACTAGATATTTTTCTAAAAATGGTTATTAAGGACGGAAATTGAAGTTGAGGCATTTCCGAGGTTCTGAAGAACTACCATGGATTTCTTATGATGATAATTACGATTTCGATTACCAGCAGAGTAGACAATTACACCAAGACGTGGATTTTTTTCCAGGGGATCAAATGACTATAGGTAAGTAGCTTATCTAGATACTGTCACTATTACTAGGTATATCAAATTTTTAAACCATTTTAGAATGCACTTATGACACTACTGATCGATCCGAGACCACCATGTTTGGTTTAGGCACCAGAAATGGTTCAATTTATCAATAAAATTTTCTAAATTTTCTAAAAATTTCAAGAATGTATTTTTATAGAAATGTGCATGGTATATCTATGGTACTGGCCCAGATTGACTGAATCAAATGAAATTGCAATGTGCAGTTCAAGACCTAAGGAAAACATTTGGGAAAAATTCGGAGTCGAATTTTCCAAGTATTACTACAAGATTTTACTTATGATCTTAATTACCTTTAATTTAAATTCTTTAAAATAGTGCAAGTTTTTCCTTGGATCCAATTATAGTTAAGCCTGAATCGTTTGCGAATTACACATTTTCTCAATACCTTTCAGAGCAAGTTAATTGGACTTTAGATTTGAGACAAGAAATCCAAGAGATTTTTAGATTCGGGAATCATACAGCCGTTTGTCTTGCAGGTCCTGGCAGATATGAAACTAACACTGTTAAATATCCAGATGTTATAAAGCCATTTGAAATTCCACGAATTAATTGTGCTCAGAAAAATAATTCTGAAATTGAATCAGGAACTGAAGAGAAAGTTCAAGTGAATTTCATAGAAGAGATTTACAATTATTTCTTGTTTTATTTTTATGGATTTTTGAAATGGATTAGGGCAAGTAACGAGCATTAATCAAATACTTCTTGTGTAGTAATTAACTAACATTATTCATATTTTCGAGATTTTCTTTGATTTTGAATAAAATTTTATTATTGAAATACTTGTTTCGTTGTTAATGCTGTTATATATGACTTATGATTTTTAAAAACTAAAAGCTTTTAGAATCCTATCTTGTTATTTTGCTGATTTTTTAAGACCAAATCCAAACCCAAAATCTAACAAAACCTTTAGAAACTCAAAGAATTTTGATATTTCATTTTGATGTCCTCTCATTGACAGTAGAATATACCTATATTTACTTTTTACGATTCCTGGACCTGGATCGTATAAAAAGGCCCACAGTATCTCAAGTGTTGTGCATTTTTCGAAATTTTTTTCTAAAATCGCTCAACTTGACCCTTGCAAAGTTTGGTTAATATCGGCCCAATTGTTTTCGATTTCGATTATCCTCTGACAGACAATAACAAATAGATGAACAAAATGCAAGCTTTAAAGTGCTCGCTTCGCTCGAAAATAATAGTTGATTTGATTATAAATTTCAAAATGAGACTTGATCTTTATCTTTATCTCTATCTTTATAGCGAAGTTTTTTTTTACAAAATCGAATCTTTTTAGAATTTTAGAAAAAAAACATATTCATATGCCCCATCAAAAACTGCAAGATTCAACAGCTAGACTAGAGTTTGTCAAAACTACTCAAAATTGAAAATTGAGATGGTAAAATATTTTTTGTAATTTTTTAATTTTTAACTTTAATTGTGTATTTAATTATGGTTAAAATTTAAATAATTTTAAAGAAATAGTTAAATCAGGGTCATTTAGGTCAAGACGAGATCCAACAGAATTCAGATCTAAATTTGATCTGTCAGTCAAAGACCAAAGAATCATTTTGAAACAAGGTAATATTTAATTTTAGCTTTAGCATAAGTTATTGCATACATTTACATTATCTTATTTTAGCTCTGAAATATCAAAATTCTGGCCTCATTTATACATTTATTACATCAGTATTTACTTGTAAAGTGAAACCGAATTTCTATTTTCAGGACTTAATTAACTGAATAGCCGAATAGAATAGACAGTACTTTCATTTTATCATACAATTTACAATAAGGTAGGGTATGATTATCAGCTTAACACTTCTTGTGATCATATCATTTACTAATTATTTAATTTTTTTGATTATATAGATAATTTTTGCCATCTGTCCTCCAGCAGGATATTTGTCTAGGAGTCATTTTCCATTCGGTAAGTCAATCATTCCTTTAATATTTTAGTATCGTACTTACTTAATTTTAATTGTGAATATTAAAGTGACCAATTGACCCAAATCTTATACTATTTACTTAAGTAACTTGTTTGTTTTTTTTGTTTCTAGTATTCTACTAAAGTGTAAATGGATTATCGATTAATTTATTCAACTTCAAATGGAAAATAAAATGAGGACATGAGCTCATCGGTTTCAACCTCGAAAACTTTGGCCAACCAAAACCAAAACCCATTGGAATTGGATGAAGAGGAAGAATCATCTGAAATTTCTATTTCACAAATTGACCAGGATAATAATAGTGGTAGTGGGGACGACGAGAGAGAAGCCGACAGTTTGGACAGTTCTCTTGAAGATACTTCCTCATCTCTATCCTCATCACCGCCAACTGTTAATATTGCAATTATTCAAGAATCAAAATTTATATCGCAGTCGAAAATCTACGTAAGAAAGAAACTAATAGACCTCTGTTCTTG
>JAQIXA010004150.1:0-12021 GCA_034699045.1 Nanhermannia cf. coronata Gr-Ori-00579 | reverse complement strand
CGGACAAAGTGCAAGCAAAGTTGAATAGTAGGTGCTCGCTTCGCTCGCACAAATACCAGTATATACATACTAAACTACATTTTCTAATAGAGTCGATAATATTTTCTATTAGATGATCTACCTACTTTGTATTATGTAATGCACGTTTACAAACTCCGGTTTAAACTTTTATTTTTCTATAAAACCCCATGGGGGTAAACTTAAATGTCCGCTTACGCGTTTGAACCCACGTAAAAAAACACTTTAAATCGAATTCTAGCCTATTACCTATATGTATTACCTATATGTATTTACATACTTAAATTTGTTATGATCCAAAATTTTGGGGTTTTAGAATACTTAAATGTAATGGTTATATATCAATAGAGATCTTGTCTAGATCTTGATTTGCAAAAAATATGATCATGACTTCATACTTACTACTCGATTCGATACTTAGGTCTGCGTGGCCCATTAAATGAATAAATGCGTAGCTAACAAGTCCTTATATTATGTTTACAAGCTAATAAATGCAAACATTTTTTGTACAATTTTGTTTTGCTATTTTTTTGTATTTAATAGGATGATTTACACTGACTGACCAGGAAGAATAATCGATTATTTTTGGTAAATCCCAAGTAAAATAGAGGATCATCTCTTAAAATACAAAATGTATCTATGTATCTACTAATACATTATGTATCTTATCTTATAAATGACAATTTAAACCTTATCTAAAGATTTGTAAACCATTAAACTCAATTAAGATCAAGTTAAAGGTTCTACAGAACTCTAAATACACTTTTTTTGGTAGATTATTTTTGTAAAATTTCTAAAAATTCATGCAACTTTTAGTGATCTTCCACCTACATCTGAAGTAAAATGAAGAGAATTTCAACTAATTTTATCAAAGTTGACTTAAAATACTTTAAATTATTTTGATTTTTGAGACTCAAAATGAGCTACAACTTCAGATATAAAGGGGGCTTTATATGTCTCCTGGTTATGACCTTTGACAACCTGAAGTAGACAAGGATCAATTTATTGAAAATCTTGAAGTTTGGTTTTTTGCATTTTTTTCAAGTCTTATTGTTTAGGAGTCAGCAGGAGCTGTGAATTTATACTCGTAAAAAAAGTATGATCATGAACTTGGAAAAAAGTTGCCGGAAATTTTGTCTTGTTCTACAACTACAACTATCTATCTACCTATAGTAAAGCAAAAAAGTGCGAAAAAAATGTAAACAAATTAAATTAAGTTAATTGTTCAGGTTATTTATAAATAAATTCGAATGCATGTTTGCGTGCACTTTCCTTAGAATTGAACATTTACTACATCTGACAGGTTTCCGCCTTTTAAATGTAATTTGGATATAAAAATGTAGCTCGAAAGATTTAATAATGATTACCTACTTAAGATTAGAAGTTCTTGCCAAAAACACACTTTAAATATTTTCATGAATTTTTTATTCAGAAGTTCTGAATTGACATTGAAAATGAAATCTTATCCATATATCGTCATTTATTAGGTAATTTAGTAATTAGGTATTCTAAAGTTGAGAGATCAGGATTATATAATGCAATAAATTGATAAATTGTTTGCGAAAATTTCTGAAACTGGATTTTTTAGCTCGCTTATAGACTTTTAAAGATGGTAAATGACAGTCAAACTGTCATTTGGCCAAAAATTTGCAGATTTTTCTGTATTCTGGCTAAATTTAACATCAATAAACCTATCAAATGCTGAAATGTTTGCATAATTTTGAAAAATTTTCTCAAAATTGATTTTCTCACCCTTTTTAAAGGAAATATTTTATGAGAAAAAGCTCAAATTACAGCTCAAAATGCTCAGAAAACTCAAAAATTTTCAAAAACAAGAACTTGCAAGAGTACCCTACCCTTCTTAAATTAGCCCTACCTGTACATATACTGTATGTACCAACTAATAAAATCCAAATTCAAGATAAAAATTCGAGATTTTTGTAATTTTTGAGTTTAGAAATGCTAAATTTACCACACCCAGGACTTTTTTTTTGCCAAATTCGATAAAAATTCGAGCTTTTTTTGGATCAAATGTACTAGTACCCTACATTATTGTAAATACAGAGTAGAGTATTAATACAATTACTTAAGATAAGTTGATTTGCATTTAATCATTTATTATCCTTATCAATTCCTGGAGATCGCAATTATTTTTACCTTTTTTAGTAATTACTATACATAATATACCAGGAATACAGATACTTAAAACTTGTAATAAGTATAATGTATTTGCAGTGTTGTACAACTAGTCCAATTAAAATTATTCAATTCGAAAATCCAAAAGCATTTATAATTTATTACGCTAATTCTGAATTCTGATTCTACTTTTTATTTTGAAGGTCGACTTCTGGATTTAGTTCTGCTTTTGGAATTCTTGATCTGTAATTTTGGAAAATAATATTTTGCTACTTATATGTATCTATCAGTTGAACCTATGTAATTTATCTTCTCAAATATCTAAATAGGTTAGATAATAATACCTTATTATGTAATCTAAAGCAAGTTTCAGCAAACTTGTCTATATACCTACTAATAAAACATCTAGAAAGCTCGATTTTCAATTTTTAACGAAAATTCACGCTAATTTTGAGAGTTTTTCATTACTTACAATATAAGTAAAGCTCATATATGAGCTTTATTGATTACTTCAGTTCTGAAAAACAAAAATTTTACAACAATATACATGTAAAGTTGAGCCAAAATTTGATTAAAATGGATTACTTTTCAAATTTTGATCAAAAAATGATCAAATCAATGCTAATTCTTGTAAAATTTTTGGTCTAAATACACCAAATAAAGTTATTTGAAAAGTTCTAAATTTTGACAGACAGACTTTTTGGGCACTACCCTTATTGTGAAGTATTACTAATTATTTAACTTTTAATAATAGACCAGTCTCATATAAAGACTCTCGATGATTTTTCTAGAAAAAAAGATGATTTAACAACAATGGTCTTGAATAAAAATAGCTTTTAATTGGATAATGGCCATAAATTACATTTTTTTTACAAATCTTCATCTTCACATAAGGTTATGACCTGGGGGCAAGGCGTTTACAAATCTCAAAGATACTTCATTTAAATGTATTAAATACATAAGTACTCGTACTTATCCATTTAATAATCGGTTTTTGCGAAAATTTCAATCGCTCAAGAAGACCTTGAAATCTCCAGTAATATTATTTGCAAAAAATCGAAAGAAATTTGCAAATTTGCTGCAAACCAAATGGGCTTGGCTTATGGATAAATCTATATATATGGATAGGTAGGTAGTTCATTGTCATGGACAAAATCGATAAAAATCCAAAGGGGGTTGGACAGCAGACTTTTGTGATTCTTTTCATTTATTTTACTTGATCATATTTATCAAAATTATTCAATTTTATATGTTTTAGGTGTGCCTGTCCAATGAGGAATTGTCAAAATTCCAAAAAAATGATATAAAATTGAACCTCTAATTCTACTGATCCTTTATAGAATAAGCATTTGATCAAAACTTGGCAATTTTGTTTAAAAAAATCGGGAATTTTGACATTTCTGATCAAAATTTCTTCTAAAAACTCGAGAATTATAATTGAAATCCTGGATTTTGACATTTCTTTTCTAAAATTGTTAGAATATTTGTAAATAAAGGTCCTGATTTTCGCCATTTTTACCATTTTTGAAATAGAAAATGTAATCAAGATCCAAAAGAGCCAAAATCTTCCTGATTTTTAGAACAAAATTTTGGTTTTTGGATCAAAGTAACACCTGTTACCTATACTAGAGTAAATCAGAGTAAAAATGATGCTTATTTTTTTGTAATTTTTGCAAATTTTGGATAGTTTGGATAGCAAGATTGATACTTTTGATCAAAAAAATAATCTTGTGATCATGTTTTTCCATTTTTTGTATCATTTTCTATTACTAATACTATTACATCAAGTCACTGGAGCAGATCCTTGTTTAAAAATGTAGTAAAAAAATGCCTTTTTGAGCCACACCTAAATAGTTTATGATGGTTACCATTATAAACATTACTATTTTGGTATATTAGTATATAGACCAGGATATGTCAGACATTTGTACTTACCTATTGACATATAAGTTCATATTATTATTATGTATCTTATTCTTATCTCACTAATTCATTACATTTTTTTTGCAAAAAAAAAATCTAGAATCCTCGACGATTATAAATTATAAATCTTCCCATCACTACTTCTACACTACAATATATATAGTATGTACTACCTAGTATGGTAGGGTACTGATAGCAGTATATAGTATGTTTATGTACGTAAACCAGCAGGTTCTTTAGTTCTTATTCGAATTTTGAATTGCAAAAAAATACGCAAATATTATTGAAGATACATTTTTGTAATATATTATAAAGGTGCTCGTGATTCTCGAGTCTTGAGTCCATGATGATGACCAAGGTCGTCCATTTATTATTAAATACAACTTTATACCTTACTATGTATGAACTTACTAACTAGTACTATTATACTAGTATGTAAGACAAGCCTTAAAGCTCTATACCTAGTGATATTTACATTGGTATTTGGTTAAAAAAAATGAAATTGATAGAAAAAACCGAGGTGGATTTTGAGTATAAATTGATCCAGCATTCAAGCCAGAAATCACAGAATCATTTTCAAGTTCTCAGAACAATCTTTAAAAACTCAATCAATCTTCAAAAACCAAACTTCGCCATCATCATGTACAAGTTCTTGGTAAGTGCAGACTTAATATTTGGAAATTTTGAAAAATTTTGATTAGAGTAACTTCAGTTAGCCCCAAATTTGAGAAATTTTTGACGATTTTTAAGATCTTTTTAAGATCCCTTTTATATTATTTTCAAAGCTGTCTCGAATCAAATTTTCGAAATTTTTGTTAATTTTTGAAATTTTTTCTGAAATTTTAGTTTGTCTTGGCTCTTGCCTTCGTCGCCATCTCAGCTATGCCAGCCGATAAGGAAGCACCAAAGGATCTAGAAACTGCCCAAGTAAATTTTCATAAAATTTTTTTATCTTATTTTACAAACTAATACAAACTAATTTCCTAAAAAAATTTTTCTTGTAATTAGCAATTCTATTATGGTGGTGCATACCCTGCATTAGGATATGGAGGTTATTATGGGGGATATGGTAAGTACTGATAGCAATATATTAGATACTTAAATTAATTTAGTTAATTAATTAACTAAATTAGTTAATTAACTAAATTAAGTTTAGTTAATTAATTAATTAAATTTTAATTTAGGACATCATTATTCCCCATACGCTTACTCTGGATACCACGGATTAGGTAATTTATACATTAAAAATATGCAATTTGACCTGAACTAATACACTTTTTTACACTTTTTTTATACAGGACTCAGATACTATTAAATAAATCCATCAATTACTAAAGTAGTCGAGATTGTCCATCTAAATCTCAAAATTTCACACAACATCTCAACAACTACTGACTTTATATAACAACTTTGCAATCTGAATTCCAAAATTAAAATCCATTTTTTGACACTTTCTTATTTTTATTATCCCCCTACTATAATACTCAAACAAACATCTCTGAGAATCAAGTATCAAAATTTTTTCTCACATTATTGTCTCTCTGTCTTTATATTTTTTGTAACTGCAGTTTACAGTAGTATAAATAAATTGGTTCATTTTCTCAAAGTGCACTACAAATCAAATCAAAAAAAACAATCTTGAATTACTTGAATTATCTGGCATTTATTTCATAATCATTCATATTATAATCATAATCATCTTTAGATATAAGCCTAAACAAACTAGATAGGTTCAAATAGATTCTCTAGATTTCCTAAAAATCTTCAAAAAGATAGGTACATTTTCTATTATAAAATTCAAAATTTTCAAAAATTCTTTCAAAAATAAGTCATCGAGAGTGATACTTTACGAGTATACGAGTACTGTATCTTGAGTAGGGTACCCTATCTTAAAATTTTCAAGCTACGATATTACGAGTAGACATTATCGTACTTAAACATAACCTAAGAATGAAAATCATAGCTTTTTAACCTACAAAATATCCAAATTGACTTTTTGACAAATTTTCTTTAAAGATAGAGATCTTGAAAGTTTCATGTTAAATTTTTAGCTCAAAATTCTCAAAATTACGACTTGTTTAAATTTATCCCTATTTTGTTTGAATTTACCCCAATATTTTTAGTCTTACTGTATGAAATTAGGTTAGGATTTTAGAGCCCTTAATGTGAGCTTGTAAATTCAAAACCTTGTATTTTTCATACCTTATGCATACCTACATCAGTAAAAATTGAACTTACTCATATTTTGAAAAATCTAGTCCTTTAAAAGCCCATTATCTGAATCTGTAAATCTCAAAAGGACATCTTCGGATTATAATGGGCTTTCTGGCCTTTGTATTAGGTTTAACATGGCAAAGGCCTGATATATCCTTTTGAGAAATCTTTCAAAAAAGTCATCGAAAGTATACAAGTAAGGTACTTTAAACTTTAGAGGAAACTATCTTTAAATTATTGCTTAAATTTTGCTTTAGTTTTAGCTTTTGCTGAAAGAATGTGATCTATAAATGAAAAATGAAGCATTTTAACCATTAGTATTATCTAAATTGACTTAAATTTTACAAATTATCTTAAAGATATGCATAAATAGATATGAAACTATTTTGGCACCTATCCTATATGTATCTTGAAAGGTCAATTTTCTGGCTCATTATATTTAGATTCTTAAAATCTTGAGTAAAATATAAAGACAATCATAATCATAACAAGTTTTCAAATTTCAAATTACGGAGTACATAGATAATATCCAGTCTAACTTCAAATTACTTATTAAAAATTGTATTTGTATAGGTTAGGTATATAGGTAATATGTACAGATATTTTGAAAAGTCTGCAAATATAATTTAAAATTATCCACAGATTTTTAGTAAGCTTTCATAATTAAAATTTGATAGTCTTGTTTTTTAAAATAATTTGGAATTTTTTATGGCCAAAAAGTAGCCAATTTTAAGTTATCTGTATCATGATCAAGGAAGGGATTATAAAAATAATTTCATAAAATAAATGAAATATTACTCATACCTATATGTATTGGCATACCTTAAAAAGTTAATAATTTTCAATGACCTTGTCCTTGTTTGCTTAGTCAGCTCTGTCCATATGACCATTTAAAACAATAGTGATTTTAAAGGCATATTCTTAAATTATAAGTTTGAGAATTTTTCTCATCCAAATCATCCAAATTTCTAATTGTCGACTAAAAAACGGGACTAGTTAAAATAATTACAATAAACTAAATTAGTGTACCTACTATAGTCTGGATCTGAATTCTCTGAATTATCAATTACAATTATCTATAGTATAGGTAATTATACCCTCGAGTTTTTCGATTACAATAATTATAGAGATAAGGTAAGTAATTAGTAGGAATTTACCTGAGAAAAATGCCATAATTGTGAAAAATTTTGCAAAAAAATTGTCTAGAATATGCTAAAGAACTTGGCTTAAAATCTCTTAAAAAGAACCAAAAAGTATCTAAAAGATTCTAGATCTAATCTAGACTAGCTTTTCTAATATAAAAATACCTGTTTTCGAGAATTTCAGACCTCTAGTTCTAATGGTTCTAGTATAGTAGATATCTATAATCGAAAGTTTCAAAAGTATTTCTTAGATTTCTGATCGAATTTTGAGTTCAAAATCAACAAAATTTTGAGAAATTTTGCCAAGTTCTTATTGATAATAGAACATGAGAAACAAAATTACGCTTTTTTTCGAAAGGAAGAGGATGATGTACCTACAGTACTCATATAGACAGTACCCTACCTACAAAAATTTAACCTAAATTAGTTTAATATTTTAATTTTTAAACAAAAATTCTCATAATAATGTATAAAGTGTATGTTTCCTATTTCCTTATCCTTATTTGTAAACATAAAAATATGAGCATTAAACTCATTTAGAATTAAATAATACCCATATAATTATGTACGAGTATAATACGAGAACTCTTCTTATTTTATTTGATTATAATAAGGAGATTTTAAAGTTGATTTCAATTTCAATTTCATTGAATTACTTGAAAGTGTAATAAACTTGCAAAAAGCACAACACGTGCTTGGCCCTATAGGCAAATTTTTTTTGCATACTTTTCCTATACTCTATACCAGTATCTTTCATATATCTTATACTTTTGTATTTGCAATAAAATGCCTCATCTTCACTTTATTTCTACTTTCAATATTTGCATGTATCTGTATATAAGCATATCATTAAATCAAATTGTTATTTACGTAGATTAAAATTTATAAAAAGTCATAGCCATCAAATAAAGCTCGAATCAAAAAGTATCTTAGAATTTAGACTAGATTTTCTAATATAAAATATCTGTTTTTGAGAATTTCAGGCCTTTAGTTCTAGTAGTAATAAGATACCTATAATCAAAAGTTTTAAAAGTATTTCTTAGATTTATGATCAAAAAACCGTGTAAATCTTTCAAATTTCTCATCAAAACGCTCGAATTTTGACTTTACAATAGACAAACTTTTCAAGAAATCTCAAAAATGTGTCAAAATTTTGCTTTTTTTTGAATCAAATGAGCCTCAAAAGATACAAACGATTACTAAAATTTTTAAAAGTTTTGAAATTTATGAAAAATCCTTTAAATAATCATAAAATTTGCTCAAAAGTTGAGTTTGAGAATCTTTTAAGTAGAGCTTATAAGCTAAATAAGGATTTTCTAGTTGAAATTTTCGCAATTTTCTGATTCTGAGTTCACACGATTTCCCCTTCGGTTTTATTAGAATTTCTAATTAAAAAGCATGTAACATAACTAGTAATCGTAAGCATAATTTTTGTTCAAAAATGTGAGAATTTTTAAAATTAGGGTTTTGAAATCTCTCAAGTTCAAGTAGAGATTATTTGATAATTTTGATAAAATTTTGCTAATTTTTTGAATTTTGACTTTTGTAAGATTTTAAGAATAAACTGAAAAGTTACGATATCGAATTTTGGTATACTACAGTATAATTAGTATATTTTTTCAAAAATTCACTTGTAGATTGCGAGCTAATTTTTGTAATTACTTTTGCATAGAGATTATCTTAGTCTGTAATAAATATAAATATTTAGTTAAATTATACCCAAAAAAAGTCAAAAAATGTTTGGGTCAAAGCTTCAAAACACATTTCTTGATTGCAAATATTGCGTAAGAATTTTATTTTTATGAGGTTAATTGTTTCCTTTTTCTACAATTTCCAATCATTTTAATTGTAATCTTAAATACAGAATTATAGCTATAGGCTATAATAGTATAAGTATACTCGGTAAGTAATAAATCTCAAAAACGAAGATTTGAGCCTTTTAAAGAATAGCAATTTCCATAAATCTAAATGGATGAAAAAGCCATACAAATCAAGGTTATCTAATTCTCATATTCTTTGTATTATTCCTCAAGTCAAAGTCCTACTTACCTTGAATTATTTTTGAAAATAATCATCATAACTAATTATAATATGACTTAATCGGCACAGTCCAATGGACTTTTCACAGTAAATAGACAAATTACAAGCATGAACACACAGTTTTTTCAAGTATTTTTGTATTTATTTGTATACATTTGCATTATAGAATGGTTTGAAGAAATAGATTTTTTATGTGAGATTATGCATAAGGTTTTTGACTTTTAAAAAATACAAATCTGTAAGGTACATTATGAATAAATAAATGGTATAAAAATAGCTTGTAATTGTAATTGTGGTTCAAGTTGAAGAATTTGTGGTGTTTTTTTGATGAGTATTTTGATTATATGGTTGAAAATAAATAAGTTCGTTGGGTTTAAAAAATGGTTTTTTTAACCAGACCAGCCGCCACCTCCACCACCTGATCTATTTCTTCGAAATTTTGAGAAAAGTCTGGATAGAAATCCACCACCTTTTCTTCCACCACCACCTCCTCCACCTGAAATTTAAAAAAAAATAGATTGATGGAATTGTTAAAGACAAATGTATTATTGTATCTTTGAAAATGAATAAAAAGTCCAAAAAAGCCTGTTTTAATCATTTTACGACTTTTTTGACCAATTTTTTACAAATTTTTTAAGTAATTTTGATCGATTTTAGTTTTAGATGGTAGATTGAATCATAGCTAAATACTTCAAAAATTACTCAAAGATCTTGTAGAATTCAATGAGTCCTTCTTATACCTAGATTGGTTCTGATCTTTTTTCGAAATTTTATACTACCTATATATTAATCATGTAGCAATGTATCTAGAATCTAGTTTTTGAATAATCATGATCACAATTTTTATCAAAATCAAAATAGGTACATATTTTAAAATTTTGTAATAGATAACTTCTAATATTGAAAAACCTAATATTGAAAAAAAAACTCGATGAATTTAATTGAATTATTTCGAGATTCGGCTTTTTTGTCGATTCTACTTTTTGACCATTAGGTCTATTCTGCATTTATTGTAGAGAATTTTTGATTGAAATTTAATTTGTCAAGACTATTGAAGGTAAATTTCGAAATTTAAAAAAATTTTTACCTCCTGATGACCAGCCTGAAGATGAACCACCTCCTCCTGATCCTCCCGAAGACCAACCTCCTCCACCACCACCACCACCACCTCCTGAAAAACCATATTTTTTATAAAAATGAGTCAAAAACGAATTTATCGACTTTATTACCTGAAGACCATCCTGATGAAGATCCACCACCACCACCTGAGGATTTACCACCTGAAGACCAA
Organism: Nanhermannia cf. coronata Gr-Ori-00579; assembly: GCA_034699045.1. Lineage (NCBI taxonomy): Eukaryota > Metazoa > Arthropoda > Arachnida > Sarcoptiformes > Nanhermanniidae > Nanhermannia > Nanhermannia cf. coronata Gr-Ori-00579. The sequence continues at coordinate 1,257 of JAQIXA010004150.1, read as the reverse complement.
CCAGCTGGTGGGGGTCCAGCCATCCAACCTGTTTGATGGTCAAGATTTCAGTTTAAAATAGCGAAATTTTTTGAAATTTTCGTAATTTTTTAATACCTGAGTCAGATCCAGATCCCGAGTTTCGACCAGAATTACCTGAAAAATCAATAAAAATTATTTTTTTGCAAAAATGTGATTCGTTATCTAAATCTATAATAATTAGCTAGATTTTTTACCAGATTGCCATCCATTGTTATTGGATGAAGATTGTTGTTGCCAGCCTGAAGAAGAAGATCCTGAGGATCCTGAACTTGGCCAGTCTTTTGGGGGTGGGCCTGGTTGCCAGCCTATATTAAAAAAATTACTTTTAGAATTCAAAATCTAATTTCATTTTCTAGAATTTTTATCTACCTGAATCAGATCCAGATGATCCTTGATTTTCCCAACCTGAAGATTGCTGTCTTTGTCCTCCACCACCACCTCCACCCTGTTGCCATCCACCACCTACAAGTTCATAAAACAATGATTTTAAAATCTTTATAATTATCAAAATTAAGTTCAAATTTTCAGAAATTTAGCTTTTTTATTTTGGCAAAAAATCATTTAAAAAAAAGACCAAACTTTGCCGTTTGCATAAAAAATGACACAAAATATCTCACTTTGCACTCATAGTTCAGTGATACACTGTGTTTTATACATAATTCGATACAAAATGAATCAAAAAAAAGTTCTTAAATATCAATTTAAATCAGGATATATACCATCTACAGATATACCATAAATTAGTGTTTCAAATTTGCAAAAATCCCTATTTTAATCGGCGTAATTACCATTGAATAATTATCAATTACAAGTTTTTAAATATTTTACAAGGGCTAGCTGATAGCTCAATCCTTATAGATTTTTCAGTCATACGAATACGTCGGCAAAGCGTAAATCGTTTTAAAAATGCAAAAGTTTCATTTACCTATAAATATTTAAAGTAGAAAAGTGAAGCTATTGTCTTTATTCTGCTATTTCAAGTATCTAATCACTAATTTCATGATATGAAGTCAAATTTTTACAAATAATTCTCATTTAAAGTATCTGTATATTGATAATCAATAATTGATTTAGTTTCGATAACACTATTGAAGTACCCTAAACCTTTATCACTTACTAGCAGTAAATCCGTACTACACAGAGCCTAAATTTTGCGGAAATTTTATGAATTTTGGCACAATTTCCCGAAGCTAAAATACCCAAAATTTATCTAGACATGTCAATTTTTACTTAAAA
>JAQIXA010004149.1:0-12022 GCA_034699045.1 Nanhermannia cf. coronata Gr-Ori-00579 | reverse complement strand
AAAATGACCATTAGTTAATTAGTTATTAAGATTTAAAGACGAGCGCTTTGTATGAACACGCCCCAGTCTACCCCTACAGCTATTTGGTTTGGTATCTAAAGAATCCTTTTTTATATGGTATATGATGCTCTATCAAACTTGACAATATTTTATTTCATTCCATTTAGGCTTCAATCTGGCCCCCAGTTTCAGAATTATTTAACGATAAGTCAAAATATTTCAACTTTCATTCTCGTGCCTTCAGGGCTATAGGTATTTAGGTTTAAATTAAAAAGACACCAGCTTATACAACTTACTATAGCTTATATGTATCTTATGACCTAGATTTAAACTTTTAGATATTTTCTGTTTTGAAGGTTTAGAAAATCATTTTTTTACTTTTTTGAAAAGGGCTTAAAACATACCAGTACCAGTACTAATTCACTGGTACTAGTAATGTAAGTACCTATAGTAAGTACCTACTGTGTACACAAAATAAAAAGTATGGTTCATACCTACATATCTTTACCTACAAGTAAGTGCTAGTAACTTTGGAGTTCTGCTGGAGAATTGGGCTATCCATGTCTGTCTGGTAAACTTTCCCCTACCTTTCCCTTTCATCTTTTTCTCAACTTTTGAGTAGAATGGCTCGGTTCACTTGATCTCATCCTCAGGTCTTTTATCCTACCCAGTTGTACAGTACAGTACTGTACTCTTTACCCTACCCTAAATAGTGTACCTTACCTACCTATATCTTCTATTTTTAAGTACAAATATCTAGGTACTCCTACTAAAAGTAACGTACCTATATTTTAGTTGTCAAAAGTAAAAGAGTGAAAGTAAGTAGCTCTCTTTTTACACTTACTTACTTACTATGTAGGTAGGTAGTACAGATAGGTACATTACTTATATAATATTACTACAAGTACATAAGGTTATAGTTCTATGCTTTGTTTTGTAGGTACGCTACTGATATGATATTTGTTTACTAAACTCTTCAAGTATAACCGTGTACGAGATATCTATAATACATAAAAAGTAAGGGTACACAAAATTGCAGAAAAAAGATTTTACAATTTTAATTTAAAGTTTTGACACATTTTGATCAAAAATCAAAAATATATGGTACAATCATGATGAAATTTATTTCTTAATACTCATATGAGTATCATATCATACTACATGTATCATATCATACGTAAAAATATTTTCAATTTTGAAAGCTGAAAAAAAATTTAAGATTATATTCTTGATAAAAATTGATACACAATCAGAAAAAAAAAGCTTTATTAGAATGGAATTTAGCCATATAAAAATATCTAATAAGTAAATCTAAATCTAAAAATAGTACAAATGTATAAAATATGTATAAAATACATAAAATATAAAATATAAGGTATATTATAATATGTGGGCACGGTAGCGGAGTGGTGTTAGAGTCAGCTCAGCTGAACTTTACATGCAAAACCATACGACGAATCAAGTATTGAATTCGAATGTCAGGTTGGCTAATACTCAATAGCTATATCTGAAACTACTATCTGCCCTATAACAACACAAATAAGATGACTGGGGATCTGAGGAGTGGAAAAAAAGCTATGTAATCTATCAGATATCATTTCTCGTCACAACTTGATATTTGGTTAAATATTGTATAGCCTATTATTCGACATTCGTTAGGATCCTATTTGCATTATTTTTCGAATTGATAAGCTCTGCCTAGCTTATCAATTCACTATAGAGATAATGATAACCAAATGAGGAGTCATCTAATGTTGACCGGGAAAGAGAGCAATTAGACCTATCATGAGTCTCCGATTTGAATATCTTCATAGATATTCAAACTTCTCAGAAACAACAAACAAACATTATAATATACCTTATATACATAATATCTAAAATTACCTTAAAAAATAGCTAAAACTTAACATACATCTGTACTGTATACGTTTAAGATTAATTAAATTATGATTTGGGATTGAATATATATTTCTGACAAAAATGAGTCCTTGTCTGAGAAATATGAATATGAAAAAGGGTTAAAGGAAAGGAGTAAGTAGTCAGTAGTAGGAGATTTTTGATTATTTATTCAAGAGTCAAAAGCGGGCTGTGTATTCACAGCACATACAAGATTGAAGATTGGTTTAACAGACTTTCATACTACACTACTACTCCGTAAGATATGTACCTACTAATATTAGATAGTATTACGTTTCTTGTATTGAGTAGGTAAAGAGTACAAGTACCTAGAGCCTACAAGTACTGGATAGTACTTAGGGTACTTATAAAGTATAATATCTTATCTGAGATGTTTATAAAATAAAATATTTCTCAGATGCAATTCCACTTGCCCTAGAATTGAGAAAGCAGGAGAATTTCTCATCTCTTTACGGACCTTTGAGATTTTCCTTCCCCCAGCCATGAAATCTAAACCTTATGCATACCTTACATACCTTACATACACCTAATATGTATATACCTACCTACATCCATAAGTTTACTGGCTTTACTTTTTAAGCCCTAAATAATGTACTTATATCCATTACCAACTGAGCTCACTTAAAAGTTAACATTTCTTTTGAAAAAAAAATATTTTTTCCTTGAAAATTTATATGATACATACTAAATAAACATTTCACAAGCTCTTAAATACCAAACAGTTCATATTCCAAAACTATCACAAGCAGTAGATATGTACATTTATATCGTGTGGTTTAGTATTACAAAAAATAGAGAAAATTTTAGAAAAAATGATAATCTTAAGGGGGAACTTTCCCCAAAGATTTTTATATCAAAAAAATACTAGAAAAATGTTACTAGCAAAATAGAGTAGGGTACCCTACTTGTAAAATGTATATAAATAGAATAGCCGATATAAAATATGTTATGTTAATCTTTGACTATTTTTGCATCCATTAAAGGGGAAACATGTTTTTAAAAGGACGATCAAATTTACATAAAACTACTTGTAGAACCACTATACTAGTCCATACAAGTATTATGTAGATAGTATTTAGGGACAAAAAATGACTCAAATATTAATCAGTCATGCGAAAATAATGTTGAAGTTTCTATCTTGTAAAGAAATTGTGGATGTAATATAGATCCTACAACTACATATGTAATACTAATATTATGTACCTATTACTTTTCGTGCGATGTTTATTTAAGTTTATAGACTCGATTTTTTTGTGCAAATTTGTTAGTTCAGCGTATTTTGACATTTTAGGCGTTTCAAGGACAAAGATCTTTCGCTTGCATTTATACTTTATAGATACTATAATAGGTATTTTATATTTTTGTATGTAACTAATGTACATTTTAATGGTTTTGGTTTTCAGGCCGTGTGTCGTAAATGTGTTGTGGATATTTCGAAATCATCGACAATGTTCTCAACAACGAGTGGTGGTATGGGTAAAGGGTCAGCTGACTCAACCTCAAGTAGTTCAAAAAAAGACTCGATATTAAGACTTTGTAAATTGTGTTCTGAGCAAAGGTTAGTTTTTTTCTACTATATAATGTACATACCTATGTACATATCTATGAATATAGCCCTACTAATAATAACTTTCTTACCTAGTCTCAAGTTGCATCCAAGAATCCTTAATGGAATATTTAATTACTTTCTCTTCTTATTATTCCAGAGAGTTTTTTAAGAAATCAGGTGCCTGGTTTTATAAAGTAAGTCGTGGATTCATTATTAATGAGATTTTATGCAGTGTTGGAACACGGTTAAATGATCTTTGTAGAAAACAAAATTACAATTGTAAAAATGATAATCAAGTAAAAAGACTGCAATAGGCCCAACTTACAATCAGTGACCCAAGTCACTAAACGTTACGATTTTCTTTACTTTCCTAGAATCAAAATAATCAAGTAAAATGTATTTTTAGAAAATATCGGATCATATCCGTATAAGTATTAAAACAGAATTGAGCAACCTAACTTATATTATAAATTTTGTAAAATTGGTCCAGAGTCAAAAATATTGTAATTTTTTCCAGGGTGTGCCAAAATACATACTTCCAGCCAAGAAAAACCATCATCATTATCACTACTACAATTCCTCAAGCACCAAGGAGAAGCAACTGTCTCCTTCCTCAGGCGGCTCGTCAGGTCCGGCAGATCAGGAAGGAACTTCAGCAGGAAGTGAACCAAAGGGCTACATAAGTCGGTATATCCCACCCATAGTGGCGGGAATCACAACAACTACCGGTAATAATGAAGAGTCTTCAAGTTCCGTCTCAGCAGATCCACAATCCTCAACGAAATCAGGAATAGATAATGGTGCTGGCCTGTTTTGGGCCAAGAATTTGACAAAATTTGAGCAAGACTATGCTGAGAGCTCATCTGGCGATGAAATCTCGACTACTCCTTTCAAATTTAAATCTAAATTAACTACTACAATCAGTAATACTAATACTACACCTACTACAACTAGTACTAATATCAGTAATACTCATAGTCGTCAAAATAGCAAGAAAACCAAGAACTTCCAGCCGACTACTACGAATAGCAGTAATATAGTCTCATCAATCAAGAAAGAGGAGAGTCCTGAGAAAATGAGCAATTCAGATTTGACTGAAATTCCATCCATCAATATCAACACAACAAGTAGCTCTACTGGTAGCGTATCTACTAGTAGTATAAAACGAAAAAATACTTCAGCTTCAGCTACAGCCATCAATACCAGTAGCAGTAAAGTGGAGATGGAGAAGGTGAAGGAGGTTCGAAATCCTTCAATCAAATCTTCTTCATCCATAGAATTGAATCAAAATCAAAATCCTAGTATTAGTACAACTCCCTCAACTTCTCGTGCTAGTACTGCTTCTCAACCTAGTACTAGTAATACTGCTAATATTATTGTTAATGATACTGACAATGCGATTAAGAAAAGCTCCGAGCCAACACCAACAACATCAACAAAACCACCACGAAAAGAGCCAAGTGTCGAAAAGGAAAAGCAAGTCAAGTCAGACCAAACCACCGAATTACAAGCTGGTAATGGTAATCCTACTTTCCCCAAACAGCGTAATCGCACTCGCATGTGCATGATTTCATGAAATGATACCAAAATAAGCTTTAATACAGAATACCTACTAAAAAAGATACCTTTACCTAATGATAAGTTATAATAAAGTGCCTTAAGTATAAAAAAAAAGTAGGACTGATAATAATTTTATAGATTTGTATCTTGCACATTAAATTAAATTAAATCTAAAAAAGCACAATAACTTCTAGTTATAAACAGTACCTTACCCTACTATTGGTATATTGTAATACAGCAAAATGAGGAAATAACGTACCTAAGTAAGTATTGTATCTTTTTCCCAATTCGAATTCTAAATATAAAAATAAGTAGACCAATTATTTTCCCTTGTCCTTATTTTTTCCTTATCATTTATAGACAATTCGATCATCAATCTAAATTATTAATTAAAATAAAATAGCCCTTACTTGTATGTATTATGTAGGTGTAATGCAAACATTGTATGGTATGTACATAGGAATTAGAATAATTTTTTGGATTTTTTCCTTAAATTTATGCTGCATTTGTGATTGGACAATGTGAAGAATCGATTGGGTATGGTGTCGTGGATCTCTCATTACTTTACGATGATTTGAACCAGGTAAAATTGTAAAATGAATAAATCTATCAATGTCATTCACTATTTGTCTAATAAAGGCTGTACCAACTATATAGTAGGTACCCTCTGTTTAAATTGAGAAAGCACTTAAATACTCTACTTTGTTTGATATTGATTCAAATAGGCACTACACTGCTCTTTCCATAAAGCCAAGGTTAGTGTCAAGTCTAGTACTAATGCTATACATATGAGTAAAATACATTATTGTCCCAATTTTAAAGTGTTTTTTTATAAAATTTTTATTACACTATAGACTTTAATAATACATGATAAGTAGATATAACCTATTACCTATACCTATTACTCGTACTATTACCTTATACTTTGTACATACAGATACAATTTTACTTATATTTGTCTATTTGATTTTGATTTGAAAATATAAAATAGGATTTAAAACCAATGGATAAGAGTGGACTGTCAGATCCATACTGTTTGCTCAAACTCGTGCCAGCTCGCTTTGAGGTATTACAAAATATACAATCTCTATTTTCTAGTTAAGATTTGAAAAAATATTTTTTTCTAATTTTAAAAAATGAACATTGAAAGCTCCTTATACTGTACATATGTACATATAAGTATGTACATAGTACATATAGTATCAGTCAGTTATGTAGTCTAGTAGGCCTGTAGGCTACTAGTAATATGTATCAGAAGGAAAGAAATTTTTTACTCGAATTCAAGTTCTTTTAAAGGCTTGATTCTTAAATAAACTTCAAATACTAAGTAGACATGTATATGTTAATGCAAAACACCTTACCTTTTCATAAATGTCAAATGTACCTCGAGTTTTTTTATATAATTTACCAATTTTTAAAAAACCTATGGAAAAAGTCATTTACCTACTATTTTGACGCTTATCTCGGGGTATGGATTTTGCACAAGTTACTACTAATATAATACTTATAATACTTATTTATAGTACCTATATAAAACTATTAGAAATGTAGAAAACGATAATCATCCATTTCTTATCTTTGGTTTATACAATTTATACAGTATTTTAGATACCTAAGGTATATCGACATTTTTGAAAAATTAATTCTTGAGGATTATTTTTGGATTAGTATCTTACCTACTATACTGTATATCAATATCAATTGACTCTTATCTTAAGCATACGTACCTAAGAAAGTTTAAGTATACCTTTATGTATATTCTTATTTGTTTACTATCTGTATCTGGTTACTTACTTTTATTTTAGTAATCTTTTATTTACTTTTATTTTAAACTTTTATTGGGTAGTAGTATCTACCACTTATAATCACAATCACAATCATCACGCACGAATGTACTTTCACTTACTTACACTAACCATAAATGCATACTTATATACCCTGTATAATATTGCTATCTAAAATAAATTTACAATCTATTCATTTTTCACTTTTATATAATTAATATGAATTTTATTTTATACCTATACCTTAATGTATATTTATATGAAGCACTATCACTATATGATATGAATAAAATAAACTTGAGAACTTTACTAATCTCATGAAAACTGTCTTAAAAGCTAACAATGAAAACTTTTTGTTTGCAATTATTAAGACTGATGTGTTTTATATTAACTTTCTGCTACAATCCTGCTTTTTATATTTTAATTTTCCTACAAGGCTTCTTGAAAATTTTTGACAAATGCATGTATCTACCTATCTAATAGTAAGTATGACTTGGCTTAATTTCCACTTTATTGCTTTGTGATATCTTGCCTAAACAATGTAGTGTATGCATATGGAAACGAGCCATTTAAGATTGTATATTTGAGACAAAATGGAGGTAAAGAGGATTTTTATTGATTTTTTAAATTATTCATATTATAATGTAACATACCTAACTACAATAGGTAGTCATAAGCATGAGTCATGTCATAGTCATCATAACTATATAAGTAGATCAGGATAGGGACAGAAAAAAAGAAAAGTATATTATGTACCCTACAATATGAATTGATTGAAAAATTGGAGAAAGTTTTTGTCTTGAAAAAGTAAATAGAGGTAAGACTAAAGTGCTTGTATTGAAGCAGTGAATTTTCTAACAAAAAAGAAGAGATTTAAAAAGTTGTCCAACTTGTATGTAAAAGGCTTATACTAAAGTAGAGTATTACGATATGATCCTATGAGACAAGTCGAGTCAAGATCAAGAAAGGAGATTAGTAGGTAAAAGAAATTCTATACCTACATGCCTAGATATTTTATTAATGCAAAAACTCTCAGACTTATTTTCAAATTATGGAGCTCTTTTGCAAAATATAATTTTATATTTGCTAACTACATAGGCAGATTCTTATCAGATTTCATACCAATTTTTCCATTTTCTGAGCAATAACAAATATAATGAATTGTTGTTAGTTTCTTACCCTGCCTGGATTATGAAAAGTTAAAGGTCTTTAAAGTTTCATAAGACGCTTTGCTCAGGACCAGTCTAGTAAGGTACTATTAACTATTAGCTGAATTGAACAGTTTTGACAAAAGTGGGATTTCACAATTATTGGATTTCAATAAATTGGATCAGAAGATTTTGGATAAAATGAAATGAAATAGTTATTCAATAGTATCTAACTTTACTTTTTGTGATCTATTCATTTGAAACAGAGTCAAACTTTGACCGCAATTTTTTCGTTAAAGCATGTGAAATTGAGGTTAATTGAGGTTTTTTCGAGCTGAATTGAAAGAACCTATATATCAGTAGTAAATATTTTAAAAAGTATTTTAAAAATGCCGAGTTGGTTTGAATCATTTGCTTCAATTTCAAATAGTAAAAAGAGTGAACAAATTTTCTGACAATTTTGTAACTTGTACTTGTATTTGGTTAAGGGTAAAGATCTGAGGACCAAAACCGTTCACAGGACGACCCATCCCGTTTTCAACGAATCACTCACTTTCTACGGAGTCAGCCTAGCAGATCTGGCCAACCAATTTTTGCACATCAAAGTGATGGGTAAGTAACTCAGTCAGCCGGAAATAATTAAATTATCTACACCATTTTGACTAATCGTAAAAATTTACTACTACATACATATACTGCTACAATATAAGTATGTACTACCAAATATGATATATACCTTTGTAAAAATATATCCTTCATTTTTGACTTGCTTGTCCTTTTTATTTTAATGTAGGGTACTTTTACAGTTCGGAGTAGAAATTCAGAGAATTGGGAAATATGTACCTACTATAGGGTTTAGGGTACCCTAAATGTAAAATAGGTATAGGTATACAGTGTTCATGTGAATAATGAATTTTACACATAATATGTATCATAATCATATATTATGTAATTATTGTCTGGTATGGATGTTGTGTATAATGGTTAGCTACGCTATGCAACAAGTACTGATATTCTACCTATCAACTTAACTGGAGAATTTTTAATAATTTTTAGTCAAAATTCAAAATGCGTGGTAATAGTTAAGTTGCATAATACAGAATATTGTAATTTTGAATGCGGAAATAGATAGTATGGTACTTAAATGTGAATATATGAAAAAATTTAGTCCTAATAAAATAGGTAAAATCAATCTTTCTATCTTGAGATCCAATTTTTATAGTAGGTATTAGATAGTACTTTAGTACTTTGTCTATCCTTATCATTCAATAATAAAGTCACTTTTATTCCGGAAAAGTATTCGTATTGATTTCCTTTGCCATTTTTCTGGAATTTTATCTACTCATACTCAGATATACAGTAGTGGTACCCTTATACTATGGTACATACCATACTAATACAAGATACTATACAGATTTATGCAATTTGTATATCATTATTTCCATCATATATTCCAGAACAATTCAATTTCTTTTGAATTTTTTTTACTCAGATTCTTCATCCAAGTTTACAAGTAGCATAATAGTTAACAATTTGTATATGTAAACACAAAATTTTCCATATATGAAACAGTACAGCAATTTAAATTAGGTAAGGTAATTCTATTTCTTTTATTATATTCTGATAACTATGAGCTTTGAGATGATGAATGTCTGATCTAGTCCTACATAATACTATCTCCAATAACTAATTTATGATTACATACCACTTCTATTACCATACCAGTTTCAACCTAAAAAATAATGTTTAATATTCGTTTGATCTTTCTGGTCTTAATAAGCAGTTGACCATTGAGTATATTATATCAGTAGGATATTACCTTCTACCTGCCTATATGACTGTAAGAGCTCACTACTTAAGATGAATAAAACGACATAACCATCTTGAAATCAAACTATCTACAGTGTAGATTCTACACTATATGTAAATTAAATATAAAAATTTAGGAGTAATGATTTTTTTAAATCCAAGTTTTCAATAAATTATCCTAATTAAAGTTCATTAAACATGTATACCAATTTGGTCTAAATTCAGAAATTAAAGTTTAAAAGCAATTAAAGTAATTATTCTAAAATGGCTCTTTTCTCAGGTAACCTTCAAATGGAAACTTAAATATTAAAACAAGAAACGCTACCCACCCAACAAGTTGATAGTTACAATATGTAATATACGAGTATTATACATAGATAAAAGTATGAGTTTTAAAATATAAGTAAATATATTCTACTTGACAATGTATCTATGTAATAGTACCCTACTACATTAAAGGAGCCTTTCGTGCGAGCTAACTTTTGAATAAAATTTATTAGCTCGTTTTACAATCGAAAATCCTTAAATAAACCAACTTGTAAATTTGTAGTAAGTAAGTAGCTAATAAGACTACTCTAGCAAGATATTTACTACTTCATGTTTACATATTATTTAATTGTAAAAAGTTCGACGAAATGTAGGCATATATAGTTTAGTTCATTCCTATACAACTAAGTTGGAAAAATAGTTATATATAGTAGGTTACATACATAGGGACTCCTAACTCCTAATTCTAAACCTAACTACCCTACTTATTTTATAGTAGGACCTATACTTTTATTGAACCAAAAAAAAGAAAAAAATGCTAAAATAAACTCGTTTTCAAATTAAGCGAGAAGAAAACACTAATCAAAGTAAAGTACCAATCTACTAGCATTTGTAGTCCATACCTGTATGTACTACAAATATGGTTATATCAGCATAGTACTACTAGAAGACATGCATTTATACTTAAGGTATGAATTTGAAAGTAATAATTTTGAAAAAAAGCTTATTAGAATGTGATCGATTTACTTATCTTTAGTATTTAAATAGCGTTAAAATCCTACAACTACTATACCTAGTTATAATAGTAGTTATTATAGTGTACACTACACGTTAGGTATTTTGTACTCTTAATTAACAATAAGTAAGTTGTAAAGCATTTTGTAATAATATATTTAACTACTTTTTTTATTAGTAAGTAGTTAAACAACCTTTTTTTTTCTTTTTCCTACAAATCAAATTTAACCCATATTAGATATTTCGACCTATCATCTTTATGCAAATTTATATATTCTCTAGTTAAGTAATGTGCCCTACTGATATTTAATATGCAAAAGTATTCTTAGAAAGCAAAGACTTCTAATAAGCCACAAAATCGATTTTAAGGGGCAATTACATGCCTTTATTGTATGGACTTATGAGATCATTGAATAGAAATGGCAATATTTATTGATTTTCAAAAATCCAAAATTAGGAAATTTTGTCTACCTAAATAAAATCTTTTTCAGATGAAAATCGTCTATTACGATTAGATTAAAATAATACAGGCTCTCACTATCATTAAATATTAGCATAGGTTGATTGTTCATATGTCAAACTTGATTCATTTTAATTTTGGCCACATTAGGCCAAAATATTACGAAAAATTGATCATCACAATAGATAATAATAGATTATTGGAATAACGACGACAAAATATCAATATTTTGACCAATTGGTCAAATGGGCAACTAAAACCTTTAACCGCAGTAGCCGCGAGCGTCGTTGTTTTGTATTACTTACCAAGATTATAAATGAGATATTCATGCTTTAAGCATTTTGAAAATTCAATAATTAACTGCAATTTTAATCTATTAGATGAGGACAAATGGGGAAAAGACTGTTTAGGATCTGCCAAAATACCTTTACAACGAATTCGGCCTCAACAAACTCGGTTTTTTTCTCTCGCTCTCGAGAAACAAATGCAGGCAAGTAAACCTTAATACTTTTATTCAATTTTTACTCGTAGATACCTATACTGTTATATAGGTATTCATCTACGCTAAGGGTATTTTATAATATAAGTACCCTAATATTATAACTCCGTATAGGTACTGTTTATCAACTAGTGAATTTACCAGTTTATTATGTACCTAGTGTATATAAAAAAGTACTAATTCTAATAAGTGTATGAAAATACTCGTTGATATGACATTGCATATCATAAGACTTATCCACAATAAGTAAAATAGGCAATTAGACTTAACCTATTCAATATAAGCTTTGTCCTT
>JAQIXA010004148.1:0-12026 GCA_034699045.1 Nanhermannia cf. coronata Gr-Ori-00579 | reverse complement strand
AAAAAGTCATTACTTTATCAGATAATTACAATTAGTAAATCTGTTTGTGCGCACACTATGGACCCTTTCCCCCTACTCATATTTAGAAATTTTTAGGACATAATCTATAATTGAATAATTTATATAAGGATATTTGCTTTTTTCACCCTATTTTAAAGAAAATTACTTTGCAAAAATTGCAAAAAATTCATTTTTGACTCACTTCCTAACTCAAATAAAGTAAGCTTGAGGATAAATTACTTTCTCAAGAGTGTCATTTTCAAGAATTTGTTGAATAAAACTCGAACAATTAAAGGCCAAAGTAAATGAATTACCTATTTTTAAATGACAATTACGAGCATTCCCACTAATACTGGTTAGTAAACAACAAGATAATCAAGGTCTAATTACCTTGATAAATCAGTAGGCTAATATTACGACTCATAATTATAATAAGGTCTATTTCCATTTACTCAAAGGCTCTCAGAGGTCAGTAGAATACTTTTCAAAAATTTTCAAAAATTTGCAAAATTTCTAACTTATCAGGGTTACTAACGAGAAACACATAAAATCTCAATTCACAATCTAAATCCAAAAAACCAGATTTTCAAATACATTTAAACAAGAAAAAATGAATAAAATTCAGCAATAAATGTAAATGTGCTCTTTTCTGACAATTCAATGGATCATAAATATAAATATCATTGGTCTATTTTTAATGCATTTAAGTAGGAGTTACAATTGTTAGGCTAAATATATCAGTATAAAATTTTTAATATTCCATTAATTTTATTTACAATGACTACTTTATTTGAATAAATATGTACACGCATTTACCAATACTAATACTAGGTACTAATACAAGTAAGGTTATATATCTAGTCCATTTAAAAAACTCGAATATCATACAATACGTCCAAACTAACAAATGAAATTCTTCAGATCTAATTCTCTTTTGAAACATTTCAAATGTAAAAATATACATTTAGTTTTTGTAATAAAATTGAAATTGAATCTATTTTTAAGTAAAATATCCACTACCTACATACATACAGAGATTCTGTAAATACACGTATAAATAATACACATATACAGAGGTACTTATATGGGTGTTTTTAAATGTGATTTAACATGATTCATAAAATAGCATAGGCTGTAGAGTACAAAAACAGGCATAAAAAAATGAACTTACTATTTTTCATATTTATTCCAGTTTAGGTGCTTCTATCAGCCGGATAACAAATTTGGCAGTTTTTCGTTTAAATATAGTAACTTTCCATTTCCACATAAAATCTCAAAAAAAATTGTTGAAATATTTAAGTAAACACATGCACTAAAATACCTATAGTACATTTTAAGCCTACTTTACAGCAGTAGTAGTAGGGATATCTCAAAAAGTGAATAAACATTGTAATTGTAATCTTTTTTGGGATGATAAGAACTTGGACAGTTTTGAAAAAAGATAACTATGTATCTAGTTATATCTATTACATAAGATACAATTACATACAAAAGTACCTACTACCAATTTTAAACTGGGTAATAAAAGTAAAAGTGTAACTTTTTATCACAATTTTGAAAATTATGATAAGGAAAAAGATACAATAGTTCCATTAGTTAAAGTGGAATACTCTTAAATTGTGATATTGTGCCAGAAAAGAGTCAATTGGATATTGAGGTAATTTTTCTTAAAAATTTGAATTTTTATTTAAGGACAGTAAGTTAGAAAAACTTTAAAATTTGACCAAAATTCTATCAAAATTTTGTCCATAATTTTGCTTTATATCATTATAAGGAAAAAATTCGAATAGAATTTGATTTTTAAAATTTAGAAAAATTAGAAAAATCAAATGATCATTTTTACAACTACCTACTAAAATCTAAATGTCTCAATTCGGTATTTTCAAAATTTACATAAATAGAATACAAATTAAGTAGTTAATAAGAATGCATAGAAAGTTTAAATGAGATCTTAATGAGCACAATAACATTGATATCTTGTAAGTAATTTGAATTTAGGATAAGCATTTTGTGACATATTAAGCATAAGCATGCTAAAGTACAAATAGTAAATAAATATTACATAAGTACTTTTTTTTCTGGTACATTTACCAGAAATGTGTGACTTTGGCATTTTGACCTTTTCTTTGAATTTACCAAACTCACTAACAGATAGTTCAGTTTAAATAATCTAAATTTGAAGTCTACCAATACTTCTATTTCTATTAGTGTTTACTTGTACATATAGAGCTGCTAGTTCTTATAGTAGTTAATAGGTACATATTTTGTATTTGTACTGGTACAGTGCTGGCTTGAAGTATATACGATACGATTATATAATCTTAAAACTTTTAATTTGATATTTTTATCAGAGTTCATATGCGTAAATGGCAGTTGGTATCCATATCGCTCAAAGATTGCATCTATATACTATCGATTTTTTAAACCTTTTAAAATAGGATTTTGACTTTAGTTGTGATTACAGTGAATATCAGTAGAATGGCAGACACTGGAATTATTATTTTTCAGAATTTTTCTCAAAATATTTGGTGCGTTTCATATTCTAAAGTTCTAAATTAATGCTTTGAAGTGAATTTAAATCTAAATTAATTCATTGAAGTTCAAGTAAGTAGGGGTGAATTGACTGTAAGTTAATAAAAATTCATTTACATTTTTCTATTGGATCTAATAGACCCTAATATTCATTCTTTTGCTCTTATAATGTGATAAAACAGACTCCAGACCCAGTTAAGACTATATTACTTGCTCGTATAATTACATATTCCAATTTTAGCTCGAAAATATCCATGTCCACTATAAATCCAACCAAAAGCACATGGTTTATTAATTTTGTATAACCATACTTCGAACACTTATTTATTTTGGAAATTGCAAGTACTCTACTGGATAAAATTCTTAAATATTTATGAAATTTTTCAAAATGAAATCTTTGAAATGTAATTTGAAAATCTTTGCAATCTGTAAAATTTGTGTTCGAAAATCTTTATCTAGTGTATAAAATCCAGTTGGACAATCTCTATTGATTTTTCTTTTAAAAATCCAGCTTTTGTGATGGTATATTGAAGACAATTGTCATTTTTTGGTTAGGAATAGGAAGTTAGGGCTTAAGTACTTATTCCCTACGTAAGTTTCAGAATACTATGTACTTATATTAAGAGCTTAGAAAATAATGTAATATCTGAGTATACGTAATAGGTAATTAGATTTTAGTGTAATTAATATCAAACAGACATTCGATATTTGAGTAGCTGACAAAAAACTAATTAGGATTCAATATTGATCTGCAGTCTGCAGGATTTCAATAATTTTAAAATCTTGTACACTTATTTACCTATTTACATATAGAGCCAAAAATACGACTTTTTTTGTAATTAACTAAACTGTATATCTATACTAAATTCTAGTGTTAGCAAGATATTTTGGGTTAAAGTGTCAGCAGAAAATTAATATTCAACAATCGATAAAATTTTGGTCAAACTCATATTCATATACAAGTCATTATTCCTTATGTAAGTGGTAATTTTAAGTAACATTTATTTCATTGAACTTTCCGATCAAAGTGGAACGGAAAAAAATTCGATACTAATCGTAAGAGTACAAATATACAATTAGGATTAGGTAAGGTACGTATTGTATGTATATTTTTATCGCATTATAATCAATATAACTAGTGATTTTTGCATATGAAAAATATCGATTATTCTTTGCAATTTTTGCAGAAAGTAGGGTACTAATATATGTATATGTTGGTAAAAACTACGTCTAGATTATGCTAATATTGATGGATTCTAATCTAATCTACTATTAAATATATGTATGTATAAGATATCAATAATGGATAATAGATATTTTTATCATCAGTTTTACACATTTATTTACGAGTAGGACGTGATAAGCTTCATTATCACACAGAAAAATTATTACTTAATTATTCATTAAATTACAGATACAGATATAGATAGACTTAACTTATTGGATTTTTTTATTACAATATTTTATTTTTCAAATTCATACGATATTATACGAGTATTACCATACGTATACGAAATATTTCAATCCGTTTTATTTGATACTTATTTCAGCTTCAACTTAGCTTTGAAATAGCTACTTATATTATACTCGTAGTAGGAACTTTTATATTTTATCGATTTCCAATTTCCTACACTCAAGAAGGTAATTAACTTGATCCTATAAATATTTAAAACTAGTTAAAATCTTAATACTTAATTCAGTCATATCTGTAGGACCAAGCTCTGTCGGAATTCCTAAATTGCAAATTTTGCAAGATTTTGGCTTATTTAGTTCGATTTCTATCCTGATTTTCGAAATTTCTATTTTTTTTGCAAATACCTCTATTAGTAAGAAAAAATCCATTAAAATCGAGGTTTAAAACCTAGTTAATAGTCTAAAGATTTATAGGTATAGGAATTTATACATTGAACTTGTTTTTAAAAAATTTCTTATTTTCTTATTTTTTTAGAATGGATCACTTTCAGCATTCAACTATACCTATAAAACCATAATGTAGTGTAAACATCATTGTTCTTAGAAAATAAAAATGCTCAAGTATACATACATACACATAGCATATTCGATTAAAAATTAAAAATGAGTAGCTCGTGTTCTTAATTTCAAAATACCGATTTGAGAAATTTTCGAAAAAGAAAAAGTATAAAGTAGGTATGGTGTTTTCAAAGGTGATTTCGATTTCAAAAGTGTTTTTATAGTCTTGTAAAAAGAAGTTGGTTCAAAATTGTACAAAAATGGTGAATGGACCTGGTCTAAATGGTGGTGTGGGTCGAATCGGGAAAAGTTTCATAATGACACTTGGTGTTGGGATTTTTTTCGGTTTTGGCTTTGCCTACATGTTTCTCAATTCAAACATTCAACTGGGACCGCCGCAGATTTCTTCAAAATTTTTGCAATTTAATAATCTTATAAGGTAAGTTTCGACCATTTCAAGACCTACTTACCTTACTTCTCAATATTCCTATAATTCAGTTCTGTAAAACCTGATTATAACTAATTAATTTGAGCTTAATTTCATCCCTATTTTAGTTGAATTTACATCTATAATTTTGGTTTAACTTTACCCCTCTAGAAATTAATACAAAATATATTTAAGTTAGGTTAAGTTAGGTTAGGTTAGGATTTTCCACTGCTTTGGGTTAATTTCATACTGGGATAAATTCAACCAAAATAGGGTTGAGATTAAATCGAAGCCTGACTATTTCAAAGTAAATCTGGGTTTTCAGTTTCAGAATGAATTTCAATAAAATAGCTGATGCTAGAAATCTGATTTTTAAATTTTTCAAAATTTTAAAACGAATTTTTTTAAACGGTTCTAAAGTCTAAAGTAATACTGAAGTAAAAATTTGAATTTTCTGACTGATCCTGAATTAGATATAGGGTACATACTACGAGTATACAGTATACCCTAACTATTTCAACTCATATTTAAAACTTAAAAATTATTTAAAACTTAACTGCATAATTAAGGATGCAGAAATTCTACAAAAATTCCAACTTTTTATAAAGAAATTTTTGAAGAATTTTATTTCCAAGTTCTTAATACAGTTTAATACTGCAGTTTTCAAATAGATTGTCATTTTCCTCGTCAAAATTTTGAGTACCTACCTCTCTATTTTGCAAATGAATAAAAAAAATTAATTTTGTTAGGATAGGGCATATTTTTGAAGAATTTTTGGAATATACTGGTATTATTGTAAAAATATGAGCGTCCCCTACTACAGAATAGTTAAGCTATAATAATAATGATACTATTCTGTAGAATGTCAGTATTAGGTTTAAGAACATCATTAGGTAACAAGACTTGAAAACATTCAAATTAGGTACCCTACTAATTTACAGGGTAAAGTCAATATTTTTTACACTTGAACCGAAACGAAAGTCTATTTTTACAAAAAAAAGTTCATGATTCTCTCGGCCTAGGCCTAACCTAACAAGATTAAATTTTCAAATGACTAATCTTATAGGTATTGATTGAATATTTTGTAAAATTCCATTCATTTTTCAATTTTTAGTAGTAGTGATGAGATTTTGATGGACGATCATGGTCACAAGCATGAACATGGAGGTGACCCACACTCTCATGGGACACTTGACGAGGCAGCTGGTCCATCTGAACTTGTGTCAGGGCACTCGATGGACGAGGAAATGCACTCAGGGACTGACATCGAGGCTAAAAGACTTGAGAAAAAAGTCAAAGTTCTCTGCTGGGTTATGACAAACCCAGATAATCATCAGAAAAAAGCAATACATGTACTCAGGACTTGGGGAAAGAGATGCAACAAATTGGTTTTTGTTTCATCTCAAAATGGTAGGTACATAATACATGTGTATATAATTCCTAATTTTGACAATTCTAAATTTGTTATACCTAACCTACTATGTAAGTAATAGTAAAAGCTTTCCAAAGATAATACCTAAATAATATTATTTTCATAATATGTATTGGAATTGGAACAGTGTTTTTTAAAATTGGTTTTAAAATTGGTTAAGTCCAAATATTTTGTAATTTTTTATTCAAAATTTATTTTCGTTATCATTCACTACCTAACAAAAGGTCGATACGGTAAGCTATTTATTAGATCTGCATAAGTGACAATGTCAGATATATGACAATGTCATATATGACAATGTCAGAAAAACTCCATGCAGAATTAAGGAGTCTTGTCTCTCTCAATCAGTAGTCTGTCGGTCTTTTGTCATATACAGCTTAACATTTAACACATCTATATGAAATTTGATGATCTTGTAGCTAATATTAAAATTCCTTTTTTTGTGCATTTTTAGATACTGAAATCGGAGCAGTTGAGCTTCCAAATGTAGCTGAAGGTCGAGATTATTTATGGGCCAAGACGAAAGAGGCTTTTAAATACGTTTATACTCATTATTTGAAAGACTATGATTGGTTCATGAAAGCTGACGATGATACCTATGTGATTGTAGAAAATTTAAGATACATGCTAATGAATAAGGACCCTTCAAAACCTGTTTATTTCGGATGTAAATTCAAACCTTATGTCAAGCAAGGCTACATGTCTGGAGGGGCAGGTAAATTTCCAAAAATTTCAAAATTATTTGAATTTTTGCATAAAATTTTATTAACTACAGGCTATGTACTGAGCAAAGAAGCCCTTAGAAGATTCATAGAGAAAGCATTACCGGATTCGAATTTATGTCGAGAAACTCATGGAGGTTCAGAAGATGTTGAAATGGGTAAGATTGGATTTTTTTTTGAAAATTTTAATATTTTATGATAATTTTTTTGAAATTGAAGGGAAATGCATGGAAAATGTTGGTGTTGAAGCAGGTGATAGCCGAGATTCAGTAGGAAGATATAGGTCAGTTTAATTTCAAAACTACCAATCATATTTATATACTCGTATGTATAACTATTTTCATAAAATTTTTGCAGATTTTTGCCATTTGTACCAGAACATCATGTCATTCCAGGTTTGAAAAAAAAACTCATTAAATTTGAATATACCTACAACATTTCAACCCAAAGTTGGCATACTTGTATTCAGATTTTTGATAAAAATTTTTTAAAAGTTATTTTTATTTTTCACGAGTATAACTATTAAAAATATTATTGTAAAAGTGCTTTCTTACGATTATTAAAATGCTAAATATCTACTGTTTAAAAAATAACCTACTTTGCGATTCTGCATCTTTATTTGGAATCAAATACGACAAAAATAATGACATTTAAGAAATTATATTTTTAGATTTAACTGAATTTAACTTTTTCAGGACATGTTGACCAAAACTTTTGGTACTGGAAATACATTTATTATCCACAAAGCCAGGTAAATCCTCCAAAATTTTGCAAAATTTTACAGTAAATCTAATTATTTTAAAAATTTTAGGGCATGGATTGTTGCTCGGACACAGCTATTTCTTTCCATTATGTCAAGTAAGCCTTACTTTAAAACCACTAAAAATGTAAAACTAATTTGTATCTTTCTTTGTATTTTTTTTACAGTCCAAATCTAATGTACGTTTTAGACTATTTAATCTACCATCTAAGACCTTATGGGATTTCTAATCATATACATCCAGTCACTGTAGAGAGTAATATAGTCGAGTCATTAACTTCGCAAACTGCAGCTATCAGTAATATTGAAAATAAACCGATAACTTATAAATCAGTATAAAATATTCAGCTAGTCAGGCCTAAGTCTTATCAATGTAATGTAGGTATACTAGTACCAGTACAGTATCTGTAATTTTAAATTATTAGTCAACTATAGACTATAGTACGAGTATAGAAATATATGTAGTATAAAAAAGTCATTTTAAAATGGTATTCTACCGATTTACAAACCACCATACCTAATCAAACAAATCTATTTAATCAATTATACCTAATAGTGAATTTTATATTTTTGTTCAAAGTCCTGTCCTGATTTTAGGAATTTTATGACCAGATTCTTTCCAATTTTTGAGCTTTTTAAATGAAACTTTGTACTGTACTGTATCCTTAATTAAAGTATTATTAGTTAATTAAATTATTTTTAGTAAAGTATCTTTTAGTTTAGATTAGACTATAGGTTAGGTAGGTATAATTAGACTAGGTACTTAAATCCAGAATTATTCGATTCGTGCCATTTTATATACAGATTAAGTATCTAATTCTCAAAATATTTTTTGAGATCTTTATCATTACCAGTACCTAC
The DNA here is from genome assembly GCA_034699045.1 of Nanhermannia cf. coronata Gr-Ori-00579. Taxonomy (NCBI): domain Eukaryota; kingdom Metazoa; phylum Arthropoda; class Arachnida; order Sarcoptiformes; family Nanhermanniidae; genus Nanhermannia; species Nanhermannia cf. coronata Gr-Ori-00579. The sequence continues at coordinate 3,321 of JAQIXA010004148.1, read as the reverse complement.
ATATTATTATGTAACTTATTCTTATTCTACGCAGCTATTTATATGCAATTCTTTACCAACTCTTTGTTTCAGATAAAATTTACTTTTTTTTTCGAAAATATCTTAAGTCTTAAGTACTGACAAAGCAATCAAATTGTGAATCCAAGACTTGAGTTTTGTATGATTATTTTGGTAATTCCATTGTTTGCAAATTGATCATTATTTAATTGTCTTTTTATATCATTGTTATGTATCAGTTTAACAGTTTAAAAAAACCGAAAATGTATTAACTTGATTGTAATTAAAATTAATGTATTCGAGCTTTGTTGTTACGAAAATAACAAGGTATTAACTTTTATTTACAAAAATGGATTCAAATAAATTATTGATTATTTTTGGACATAAAAAAAATCTCATTTTGCAATTAGGAATTTTATGGTTTTTTTGCCAATTTGTCATCAAATTTTATTGACTAAAAGATAGGGTAATTGTGATCCAAAGATGGAATATTGGATGATTAAAATCCAAATCCAGAATTATCAATTTCATCAAATCTTTTCGGATATCTTGAATCACCCAAATTATACTTTTTTACAAACATTCCAAATCCAGCATTGTCAATCTCATCAAAATTTCTCTTTTGAGCTCCGAATACTTGACCACTGCGTATATTTGAAATTTTTTAAAACTTTTTCAATCAGATTGGGTTAATTTAACGAGCTTACCTGAGTGAATCAAATTTTTTAGCAAGGCCGAATGTTTCTCCACTTAAAGAGTCGAATTTCTTAATAGCTTTTAATTGACCCAATTGTCGGCCTGATGCTGATTTTGTAATACAAAAATTCGTTAATTTTTAAATACAGATTAAATTAAAGCTTTGCATTACTTGTTTATTTAAGTTTTTTAAAATGCTTCAAGATTTCTTACTATAATTTCATGCTCAAGATCAAAAATTTTTATTCAAAAATTAAAATAGGTAAATAGGTTCTTAAATTATTACATTACAGATAATCGACAAATAGTAGCATAACATGCTTTGCTTTATCTATATGCTAGAAATTAAAATGCTTAAAGTATTATGCTTATGCAAGTGCAAAAAACTCTAAAGTACAGTAAAAGATAGGTACTTTTTCGAAATAATCGTGTTTTCTATTGTCTCTACTATCTACATTAGAAGTTTACATGCAAAAATTAACTTTCTTTCATTCCAATTTGCAAAGTATAAATAAAAGAGAAATTTTCTAGACTAAATTCTAAATAGATTTATAAGGTAAGTACATAACTTTACATTAGTAATTACAGAATAGTAGGTAGGGTACTATTAATTGAGTAGATTGATAAGTTTTGATACTACTTGGACAAACACATAGATATTTATAGATATTTGAGATATTTTTAAATTGAAAGTGCAATTTAAATAACTTAAGAATGATGAGATTACAATTTTTGAGTGTTTAAAGCAAATTCCCGCCACCTAGTGAATCGATCGCTCGAAGATATCTTTGGAAATCTTCGGTCTCTTCAAAACCTGATGATCTTCTAAGGATATTTCCTCTCCCGAGAGAATCGAGTCCTCCACCAGCTCTTTTACCACCTGTTTGACCTTTGCCGTGATAATTGACCCTCCAAGGATTTTTAGTTTGCTCGCCATCATAGGCAGCTCGAAGTCTCATTTCTACAGAATAAAGTAATTTTAACCATGCAAACATGCGATTTCAATAATGCGAATTTTATCATTCCATGCTCTATAACTCTATAACCATTTTTACCTGGATAGTACCAGTAACCATCTTCTCTATGGAGTCCTGCAGGAGAAAGCTGAAAAAATTTCAAGTTTTTTCTAATTTAAATATTCTGTAATTTACCTATAAATGAATTTCAAATAATCATCCATAACTTTTCATAAGAACTTATAGTATAGTTCTTAAGTTTAAGGGCAGGTTTTTAAGGACTTTCTCTTTTAGGCTTTCTCCATGTTAGGGATAGCAAAACAGTAGGTTGGAGAAAAGTTAATACAGATCTAACTATAAATAATTAAATTTCATGTTAGATATCAATGAAATCACAATTGATTGCACTATAGTAGGCTTGGCCTATCTAAAAATTTAAATTTTTTTTTAGTTAGGTAAAAAATGCGTTAAAATGACGACATATTTTGTTTGATTGCCTACTATTGCAATCAATTGTGATTTCATTGATTGATATCTAACATGAAACTTAATTATTTATAGTTAGATCTGTATTAACTTTTCCCAAACCTACTGTTTTGCTATCCTTAACATGGAGAAAGCCTAAAAGAGAAAGTCCTTAAAAATTTGCCCAAAACTCTTTGACTTTCTGTAAGGTTTTGCTAAGCTTGGCTAAATTTATATAGTATAGTATAATTCTCAAGAGATACGAGATGAAACATTGTTAAATTATAGAAAATATTTTATTCAATTATATGGATCTTTATGCATTTTGGACTTTAAAAAACTAATTTTTATTTCTTGTCATGATCTTAAAACGCAAAATAGAATTTACCTAATTTTTAATAGAATAAAAGAATTAAAAAATTTATCCAAAGCTTTGCTAAAACCTTTTTAATTATCTTGGCCTATATAGCTAAAAAAATTATAACCTGGAATTTTATTCTCAAAATATATTTAAATCAAATGCCATACTTTCTATGGGTCTCAATTTCGCATTGTACAAGTTATAGGTATTTACTGTTGGTAGGTATTAGGAAGGTAGGTACTTTAATAATTTTCGCAAATTTTTGGCTTACCTGTTGTCTGAGGACATCCTCAAGTGGAGCCCCAAGACACAGTGAGAACCACAAAAGGGGTAAACAGACACACAAAATCTGCATTTCAATTCGAGCCATCTGAAACTGAAATAAAAATATTCATTTCTACTTTCACTACCTTCAAATTTCAAATACGAATTCTAGGTATACAAGTTGTAATCTCTTTAGTATAATTTAAACTTACCTGAACTATTGAGATTTCTATCGATTTCCAAATCTGAGTAAAAAATATGATCAAAAACGAGGGGTTGAAGTTGAAAGTAGTTGATATGAAATGAGTTGGAGAAAGTCCCAATTTGACTATCAGATTCAGTTTGAAGGGCTGTCCAATTTTCTCCAGACTTTTTATAGGTTTCAAAGACTCGAAATAGCATCGATAATTTACCCGGAGAAAATAAACACATTGTAAAAAGCTTATAAAGTACTCATTACTTAGGTACCTATATTAAAGCGCAATATATGCCCATGTAAGTAAATTACAGGGTAAGTAACTGGGCTAGTAAAAAAGAGATAATAAATAAAATTTAACTGTATTTGATCATCTGGAGAGTGGC
>JAQIXA010004147.1:0-12027 GCA_034699045.1 Nanhermannia cf. coronata Gr-Ori-00579 | reverse complement strand
AAGGAGCTCTAATACGTAGTTACTGTCAAATGGCGGCAGTTTAAACTTGACCAAAAATTAAAGGGCCGGCCTCAGTATTACAAATTAACCTCAATGCTTTATAGTTCATTACATTTTCATGAATGCTGACGATCATAATCTGATACCAAAATTTGACCAGAAATTGACCAGAAATTGACCAGAAATTGACCAGAAATTGACCAGAAATTGACCAGAAATTGACCAGAAATTGATCAGAAATTGACCAATATTTGACTAAAATTTTGTCAAGATATGCGATTTATAATCAATCATTTTTAAGGTTTCGGTTTTCAGGCTTTTTGCATGTTAAACTTGATAGAATGCCCATTAAAATCCAAAGATATTCTTCACTTTAATAGGTATTTTGTACTTAAATTCTGAGTCAGCATAAGTTTAAAAGTTTAAATCCTCATTTAGGTATTATAATAAAAGAGTATGGCAAATTAAACAAAGGATATCTTCGGGTCATAATGAGCTTTTTGGCCTTTAAAAAATGAGATTTAGCAAAGGCCTGAAAGCCAAATACATCCTTTTTTATGAATTTTGATAAAAATGCGAGCTAAAAATTCTATCATGTGTATCTATACTTATATCAATTACTTTTACAAAGGTCTTTATTTAAGGTACAATACTCGAGTATAATATGTATATGTAATGTTATAGGTATAGTAAAGTACCCTACCCTATATACTTGTGAATATTTGCAAAATTTAAAAGTAAAATACAGTCAAACTTCTGTATAAAGATGTTGAAAAAAAGTTTTAAATATATGACATAAATGCATTATAGAGAGGTTCAAGTGTACATAAAGACATAAAAAAAATGAAAAGTAAATATTTTAGTATTTAATAATCCAAATTAAACTTAACTAGTAAACTAATTTTGGGTCAAATTAATTCTTTAAAAATTGAGCTAATTAAAATTCCAATCACTTGCCAAATTATTAGCTAAAAAAATTACTCATAGATACTTATGTTGGTATGTGTATTTACATTGGCAAGATATCCGCAATTAAAATTGTAATTAAAGAACAGTTTGCATAAAATATTAGATATCTAATTTATGAAATATTTGTCACACTTTTTTCACATACCTTTGGATTAGTAGGGTACTATATGGGTATTTCTGAATGGAAATTTTTTAAAAACAATTCAAATTCCAAATTGATAAAAATTTAACTGATTGTAATTACCTATAGGTACATTGACAATTACACTAGGATTTAATTAACTACTCTCAAGTTAATTATGAATTGTTCGAGCAAAGTTTCAAGACATTTGACTCAATTTTTTACGGTCAAAATAGATCAAATTCCGAATCTCTAATCGATTTTTTGATTTTTTTTTCTCATTTGATTACATGATGACCCTTAAAGGGTCTTTTGTACCCTAAGAGATAGGACAATCTGTTATTTTTATGGAAATGACACAACTAGATCCTATAAGGGTCCTCCATGCCAAATTTGGTTAAATTCCGTCCAATAGTTTTCGAGTTATTATCTAGAGGAAAAAAAAACTGATCTTGAGTAATAATAAGTGCTCGCTTCGCTCGCTCAATAAACTAGTATTTATTGACAATATTTTGTTAGAGTATAGATAATTGATTTTATTGATGATTTCATAAACAAATAATTAACATAATCCATAATATGGATGAATCAATAATAAATGATAGATAAACTCATCAAAAATTGACATTTGAACAAAAATTTGTATTGTTATTTTGCATATTTTGTGATTGGATTATCTCTTCAAGTCCATGAACTAAATCTATTAAGATTATCGAGTGATTCAGGACATGACAGCAAAAAAATTAATTTTTTTAAACTAATTTTACATATTTTAACAATGATTTAATAATTGTGACAAATTGAGAGAAAAGGGTATTTCTGGAGAATTCTTCAAAATATTTCAAAATCAAATGACTTACAAGACTAGGGTGTAGATTAGGGACAGTTTAGAAGCGTTTTTGAAAGAGTCTATTCGGCTTTCGAGTCTTTATTTGCATGTTAAACCTCATATAAAGGCCAGAAAGCCCATTAATATCCGAAATATCCTTTGAACAGTCTGTTTTCTCATGCAAGGCTTGTTTAGATCTGATACTAATATTTGACCAAAATTTGACTAATATTTGGCTAAAATTTTGTCAAAATAATAAGATTTTATAATCATTTTTAGCATTTTTTGAAAGGATGTCTTTGGGTTTTCAGGCTTTTACATGTTAAACCTCATAGGGGGTGATTAGAATCCAAAGATATCCTTTTATAAAAACTGTAAATTGAGTCAAAAAAATTGCAAAAACGATCAAAAACCGCATAAAAGTCGTAAAAATTTAACTTTTATAATCAAAAAATTCATATTTTTTTATAATGATAAATGAATCTAAAGGATATATTCGGATTTTAGGCCTTTGCATGTTAAACCTCATATAAAGGCCAGAAAACCCTAAAAAACCCTAAAATTGCCTTTGAAAATAAAGCATCATTTGTACAGGTTCCATATCAAAATCCCAGGGTACAGATAGGTTTGTGGGCTCAACTTTATAATTTTATTTTAAAGCATAATAAAGCAAATTGATTATTAATACTTTATAGAGAAGTTCCTCTGTGAGTATCAATTTCAATGAAATTTTTAGCTTACCTTCTTCTATTGTATTTTGAAATTTATAAAATTGCATTTTCCTTACTTATTTATTTGGTTATTTTAGGACAAGTTTAGACATTTGAATGCCTCTTTTTGCGACAATTTAATTCAATTTTGATTAATTTTCTAAAATCTGATCTGCAATTAAAATGGACACATCCACATAAAGACCCAAAAGTCCATAACCCAACCAAAGATATTCTTTTTTAAATTATACACTTTTTGACAGGTTTTAGTTGCCATTTAAATTGAAACTTGATACATGTATTTTGTATTTTGTATATTATGATTATGGTACATGCTAAACTCCATATAAAATATAAAAATGCTAAAAAGGTCATTTTGAACTCAATTAGATATTTGTGTTTTTTTTCATAATATGTAGGTACAAATGTGATTCATGTTTCTTTAACAAGGTCAATCTGGTTGAGGATTTTGAAGAATTTCAACCAATTATTTGTAAATATGTATTTTGGCTGATATCTACGAGTATATGCCTAATCTATACTTGTAAATTGTGCTGTTTTTTTAAGTGTAAATTGTATAATCCAAATAAATAAACAAACAAATAAATACATTAATTAATAAGTGCTTTAATTTAATCAAATCTATCAGTAGATAGATAACTTATATTATGAGTTATGAATGAGCCTTATATATATAATGTAGTCGAGTCAATTCACGTCATTTATTTCCATTTAAAACTTGGGAAAACTAAAGTTCAATTACAATGGGACTACTGTATAAAGTATAGATACTTTATACCTATCAATCAAAATAAAAACACAAAATACTTCTATCTACTATTATGTATTTCTAAAAGCTTCATATTGTATTGTTTGTATTACTTACAAATGCCAATTTATATTAGGACAATTTAACATATTTGAGAGATTATACACATAGGTAGGTTAGGATTATTAATTATCTGAAAGTAAAATTTTTTGACTTTTTGGTATATACTTTTTGTAAGTGGATTTTGAATGTTTCAAATATCATAATATGTATTTAGTATTTGATTTGAAAATGATAGAGGAAAGGTAAGGAATTCAATTCAAGGTCGATATCTGGAATATGACCTGCTGACCTGACCGTTTTAAAAAAAAAATTACATATCTGTATTAGGTACCCTACCTAAGTAATAAGTAATAAGGCTATTTATTGGGGTTTATTCAAGTCTTTTGAATTTGAATTAGGTCTACAGACACGAAATTACATTCATAAATGTCAAAAAATAGTCAAAATTTTTGCTAAAATCGCCTATATAGGCGATAATTTAGCTAATTTTTTCAAGATACTCATTGATAGTGTGTGTTTTTGGAAAAATCGACATATTAGGAGCTAAAAATGTGATTTTCTAAAGGATTTTTGATTATCAGAAGGTTCAGATACATATATTGAAAATTTCAAATAAACTATCAGCAGAAATAAATTACTATGCTACTTACATATTTAACAGATACTAAACCCGTATACAGATAGAGTATTTTAAATGAGTAAACCTTTGTAAATCCTGTTCAAAATAGAACTGAAATTTGGGATTTTCTTACCAAAGTATCAACAAAAATCCTCAAAAATTTTTCAAAAAATATGAAAAACTGGAGAATTTGAGAATTTGTGTCTTTTTTAAAAGTGAAATCGAAAAATCTCAAAATTTTAATAGTTTTTAATGGGCTTTTGAATCTTTAGAACTAGTAAAAAATAGATATTATACTCATTTTAAACCACTCTGTATTTTTATGAACATGGCTCTTTTAGTTCTATTGATTGGTAAAATATGACAATATTAATTGAAAGTTAAGCCGATAATTCTTAAAATATACAATTTCTAGTGTATTTTTCTAGCTTTTTTAACAATAAAGTCCATTTTTTAAGGCTAATTTTGCTACTTGAGCTTTCGAGATGGTTATATAAATATTTAAAAGAGTTTAATTAAAATAATTGTTGGGATTTTAAAGGAAAAAAGTGGCAAAAAGTGTGAGAAAAGTGGATAAAAAAAGTGCAAAAAAGTGTACCCTTGGGGAGACTCGAACTCCCAATCTTCGGTTTAGGAGACCGACGTCTTATCCATTAGACTACAAGGGCTACACCACTCAACACTACCTACCAAAACTCGTTTACATTCGGAACCCCATTCTATACAATATACCACATGTTAAATCCCATCTGATGTTTATAATAGAATTTTGGACTTTTTTTACTCATTTTTAGTCCGATTTTGTTAGAAAAAGTCTCAAAATGTCCTAAAAAAATTTATTTAGAAAAGGATCTCTTCGGCTTTCAGGCCTTTCCATGTTAAACTCCATATAAAGGCCAGAAAGCCCATTATAACCCGAAGATATTCTTTCGAATCCAAATCTTGAGAAATTTTTAATTTGTACCTTAAAAAATACAGGCAAAAACGGTTTTTAAAATAAAAATGTCAATCAATACATATTGAATTTGTATTTTGCATTATGGGGTTCATTACATTTATAAAGACTGAAATTGCCTAAAGAATGTTATTTTGCTTTAGAAAGATTAACTTACGATTAGCCAAAAATTTAGGGATATTTTCAACCAAAATAGAGATGAAATTAAATCAGAGCTTATTTTTCTGAAAAAATTGAACTTGAGAGAGTCTCATGATCTTGAGACTTGTCAAGTTGGTGAGAAAAATTTTTGTTTAATTTTGATTTGTCATAATTTGTCGGTATACAGAGCATAGTACTAGAGGATACTACCAAGTATAACCTTGTATTTGTATAGATACAGTATATAATAACTAAATATAAATTATGGATCTTGGGTGTATGTATATGAAGTATTGACAATAAGTAATTGTTTATCACCCAGGATCAAATATACAAATTACAGCGAAAAAATCCATTAAGAATAAATAAATAGCTATTATTTACGATTAGTTCAAATTTTTTTTTTCTGCAACTTGATATACCTATCCTTTATCAATTGTCACTTTCTTGCTTGCTTGGCAAGTAAACAGAACAATTGGTTAAAAAAAAACCAAAAATATAACGAATTTTATACTTGTATGACTGATAGAAACTTAATTTTAGTTTTATATATAGGTCTAAAGGTCAAATATACATGTGCCTAAACTTTGTGTTAAAAAAATCTCAAAATTCTGATTGAATTATATATATAGGATAGATTTCCTAGAGATGCATTTTTACTATTTTGGTTAGCTTGATAGTTTGTGATAGTTTTTGTGATTTTAACACATTTTTTTGAATGAGTTTTTATATTGACCATGGATTTGTTTAGTAGTATCTTGGCTATTTTGCAAAATTTTAGTTGAATGACATGTGAGAATTGATCAAAATTGGTCGAAATTTGTCAAAAGCCAAAATTGGGAAAATAAATTCAAAATTAGACAAATTTCAAAATGGCAGGGTAAAAATTTGTCAAAGGTCAAAATTCGCAAAATTTGTCAAAAGTCAAAATTTGGCAAAATTTATCAAAATTCAAAATTGTTAATTGGTCAAAATATGTCAAAAGTCAAAATTAGGTCAAAATTCAAAATTAGACGAATTTCAGAATTGGGCAAAATTTGTCAAAAGTCAAAATTTGCCAAAATTTATCAAAATTCAAAATTGTTAATTGGTCAAAATTGGTTAAAATTGGTTAAAATTTTGGATTTTTGTCTAAAAATATCTTTGTTATTTTGCAAAATTTTGTTAAATGACATGTGAGTATGTTTACTTGCCAGATTTTGTATAAAAAGTACAAGTCAAAATGAAATTTCCGTCATTCTCAAATTCATTCTTATTCTTTAAAGATACAAAAAAATTTCAAAAAAAAAAATAAAAATTCCAATCAAACTGTATAGAACTAGTACCACATCGTAGAAAGTCATAAAAAGTCCATAAAAATTACAAAATCATATCTCGTAATATCCCTTATCAATTATCTCACTGACTTATAGTAAGTACCATACATACGAGTAGGGTACATTAGATACATACAGTTGTAATTGTAATTATAAATCCATTAAATCAAGAAAACAAAAACATGAAACAAGAAAAAGTTAGTTTTTATTTTCAATCATTATTTACCTTTTGACATGAGGACATTCAAGTTATTTCCATAAACTTTAACCCTCAAAAAAAAGGACAAAATTGACACTTAAAAGTCAACAATTTAGAAAAAAATCCATAAAGAATCCATAAAGAATTCCAAGGGCATTTCTGTGTAATTTTACTCAAAATCTGCGTTTCAAACTGCAGCAAAAACACACAAAATTCCATAAAAATTTCACAAAATTTGAACATATTTTTGATCAGAAAGCTTCAAAATTCTGCTAAAAGTGATAATTTCTCTAAATGTACAAGTGTATTTGATATTAAAGATACTTTTTTTTAGTAAAATTTCATAATTTTGGTATAAAATGTATGCAAATACAAGTAGAGTTCGAAGTTTAAATCCCCCTATAAAATTAGCTCTACTTGAGGAGAAATCTGAGATTGAAATTTCATCATATTGTTGGAATATTTTGCAATTTTTTGGGTATCTCATATGTATCCTAAGTGGGGTTGCAACTCACCTCAGTTTTGAAGATTTCAGAAAATCAGATGAATTTTGCCCACTTTTTGCAAAATTCTCGAATTTGACACTCATGGATAGTAAGGTCAAGGAGTCAGCTGGTCTGATTTTTGAGCAAGTTGGGGAGAATTCAGCCTATTGTTGGGCTTGTCGGCATTTTTCCATTTTGTCCAGTTTGGGTGGTGGAATACTCGGCCTTGTGTACATGAAATATTTGGAAAAATTGAGAAAAAGCCGGTAAGACAAAAATTCAATATTTTCTAAATTTTTGGCTTTAATTATTACTAGACTTAAACCTCTTTATAAGGATATCTTGGGGTTATAATGGGATTTTAGACCTTTATATGAGGTTTAACATAATAACCGAAGAGATTTTTTCCAAAATAAAATATTCTCTATAGATTGTTTGAAAGGATGTCATCGGCTTTTAGAGACCTTTGAAAGTTAGTCCTCATATAAAGGTCAGAAAGCCTATTAGAACCCAAAGATACCTTTATTAAGGGTATGCAGTTTATGACAATTTAATTTGAAAGGATATCTTGGGGTTATAATGGGCTTTTGGGTCTTTATATGAGGTTTATCATAGTATCTGAAGAAATTTTTTCCAAATTAAAATATTTTCTATCGATTTGTCGAAATTTTTTGAAAGGGTTTTGCACATTAAAGCTCATATAAAGGCTAGAAAGCCCATTAGAACCCAAAGATAACAAATTATGATTTTTAATAGGAAATTAACAGCCCTTTTGTTCGTTCCAAATTTGATCTTTTTTGGACTCTCGATTTCAACAGCCGTGATGACAATTCTTGGTTTCTTCTCACTTTGCAACAATATACAGATATTTACTGCTAAAAACGGCCTTCTGGAAGGTTTAAGGTATAATTAATTATCCTTACTATTTATAATTGTAATTGTATTTATACATGGAAATCTGCGTTTCAAACTGGGACCAAAAACATAAAATTTCATATTTGATTAGATTTTTGACTAGAAAGCTAAAAATTTCGTATTTACCTTAAATGTAAAAATGTATTTGAAATGTAAAGGTACTTTTTTCAAGTTTATATTTGGGTTAGTTAAGGATTTTAAGAAAATTTGGGTTACCTAATTTCATACAGCTGGGGTATAAATATATAGGGTTAAATTCAGCCAAAATAGATAAGATTGAGAATAATAAATAATAATAAAAAAAAAATACTAATAAAAATTTTCTGAAAAAATTTCAGTTGTGAAGCCGTGATGTCATTAAAGTGGCAAAAATCAAATCAACTCAACTTGAACGAGAATGCCATCATTTCACAGGTATTTTTTCTACATTTTAAAACTCAACACAATGCAAGGGGTAATTAATTATAGAGAAGCTCGACTGTGATAATTTACCCAAGTTTTAAAAATTATGAGTCAAAGTCAAGAAAGGATTCAGAAAATAAAATTAAAATTAATATAAAAATTAATTTTTTACTGATACTGGTAAGACGCACTTAAGTTATACGTAAACTACGCCTTTAACTATTGTATTCTGCATACTTACATACCTAAATCAAATCCTTTATAATTTATAATGTCCATTTATTTGATTGTCATTTTTATAAATTTACGAGTATGAGAATCATAAACACATTTTTGTCATGGTCTAGTTTTTTTTTTGTAAAGATCGAAAGTCCAACAAAAGATCGTGAGAAATATGTCCATATCTAATTCACAATAATATCATTTTCATTTTCAGTCAAATCAGATAAAATGTCACCCTTTTTATCCTCAATTGTAAAAGGGGTCACATGGATAACCTTATATGTTTATCTAAATATATTTAATTTATTTGCATTGAGAATAATAGGCTTTCTGGCCTTTATATGAGGTTTTACATGCAAAGGCTGCTGAAAGCCATATAGATCCTTTCAAAAACATTTCTGAACTACACTAGGTATATCGAAATATTGAATCAAGTTTAATTTCATTCCTATTTTGGTTGAATTTACCTCTGTATATCATTTTTTAGTTTTGTTTAGGTTAATATAGGTAAAATTTGGATTAATTTTATACAAGGGACCAAAAATTTAGGGTTAAATTCAACTAAAATAGTGGTTAAATTAAATCGGAGCCCTATCTACCACATAATTTGCTTTTAAAAGGCTAAAATAGTTGAAAGGATATGTTTGTGTTCTAATGGGGACCTTTATATTAGGTTTAACATGCAAAGGCCTAAAAACCGAATACCTTTGAATATCACTATAAAAGTCTAAATAGGATTTGTGGGTCCATTTTCTAATTTGAGGTCACAAAAAAAATGACTAATTTTTGTTTTTTAAAATTTGATTTGTCAGGTGAGCTCTGTGGTTTCAGTATTGGGCTGGAGTTTGGGTACTTTTGCTTTCCTCAGCTCTCGAGCTCTGACCTCGACAAAAAGCCTCATGGAATCTGACCCTGGAAATAAAGTTGAAATTGACCCACGTGGTGGTGGAAGAACACGTGGTGATTCAGAAAGTTCGACACAAGGACTCCTCCCTCATGAAGATGGCCGGGAAAATGGGATTTTAACATGGTGTCCATGCCGAATGTACCCTTGACCTTATCCTTGATGGAGAACTGATATCAATTTTTTATTTTTACCTATAATAGCAATAGCCAAATCTCTGGATGAAGATTAAGAATAGTTGAAAATATTTTTTAAAAAACAGTCGATAATTGGAGTCGATAATCAGATTTTGGGTAGACTTGGATTTAATTTCATCCCTGTTTTGGTTGAATTTACCCCTATATTTTTGGTCTAACATTATCCCAACATTGTATGAAATTAACATTGTATGAAATATTTTTAGTTTAGTTTAATTTATATATAGTTTAGGTGAGGTATTTTAAAAAAATTGTGTTATTTTCATAAAATTAGGCCAAAATTATAGAAATAAATTCAATCAAAATAGAAATAAGATTATATTGGAGCCTTAAAAACCTAGCCTAGCTACTATTAATCGACTCCAATTTAATTTCATCTCTATTTTATTTGAATTTGTCAAAAATTTACCAATATTTACCAAAATATTGGTGTAAATTCAACCAAAATGAGGATAAAATTATACTTTTGCCATTTCAAAAATGTTTTTCAATTATACTATTCCTAATCTGCCCCAGCTTTTATTAAGATTAAGATTAAGAATAGTAGGTTTTCATTTTTTATTTGAAAAAGCAGATACTTTATACACAAGTTCGACTGTATGTTTAATATTAATGAAATTAATGACATACCAATACATAATATTATCATAACAGAACAACCATAAAATTAGTTAAGGTTTTCAATTGACGCATTTGAAAGCATGGTAAATTTTTCAAATACAAATTTATAAAGTCTGAATTTGTGACCTTCTCTAAGAAAATGGAACATTATTTACAAAAAAGAAATTTACAAAAAAAATCGAGAAATTTTGATAATTTTATAACTATTATTTTCTATACTGTATAAGATAGGTATTAGGTATTCAAAATTGTCCATTTTCTAGCAAAAATTTTATTTACGATTTAAAGTAAGTAACTAGATACTAAAGAATTCAATAGTCATTTCATACTTTGTTATTTAGCAAATTTTGTTTAGGTAAATATGCAACTTATACTGATAGGTACTATATTACCTGTAGTAGAATACATTAATAGACTGTAAGCTAAGTAGCTTGTTTTTGTTATTTTAATTTTAATATACTTAAATATTCCTAGAAATTTCAAGTGTACTCCATTTTTAACTAGCTTATTATTAGCTTAGGTATGTATAATGTATATTACTTTGTAATTTGTGATTGTTTTGAGTCCTTTGTTAATTTTATAAAAAGTTTCAATAAATCGTGGGAGATTTTTGACAATTTTTTTTCTTCAAAGCTTGAATTACAGATTCAGATACGATATGAAATACTATTAGTATAATTTATACTTTGTAATTTGAGCAGACTTCTGTACAGTTAGATGCATTTTAGTAAGCAAAAAAATACGATTTATGATGGTTTATTAATTTATTATGCAAGTTGCATAATAAATAAATAAATAAATAAATAAATTAATTAATAAATTAGTGTTAAGGGTAAGGTCAGTTATCTATCATTATTTCTAATTGATATAATATGTGTGCACCTACTTGTGTAGTTTTGACATTTTATAATTTGTAACGACAACGTCTACTAGAAATCTGGTATCTAAACATATAGAAATGACAATCATAGTCGACCTTTTTTACATTTTTATTTTAGGTTTTTTTGTCAGTTAAAAAGATATAGGTAGGTATTGTAGCTTTTATAGATATTTTATTTAGGTCATTTTAAAAAAAGATCAAAGACTAGGATGTAATTATCTGTTTACTAAGAGTTAATTATTAATAATCAATTATAAGAGCAAAGTGTTAAAGATATCACAGATTAACCCAATTTTAGAGTTCAAATGCTATCTTCAAGGTCCAAACAAATGTCAAATCCGGAATGTCTGTAATCGATCCCTAATTTAGCCAATTCCCATTTTACTAACATGGAGAACCCTTAAAAGGACTATAGTATACCAAGGATATGGACGATCCGATATTTTTGTCGAAATGGCAGATCTAGAATCTATAAGGATCCTTCGTGTCAAATTTAGCTAAAATCGGTAGAGTAGTTTTTGAGTCATCCTAAGGAAAGGCAAAAGCAGAAAAAGCAGAAAAAGCAATTTTCTAAACGCTCAATATAAATTTAAAAGCCATTTCAGATCTTTGCGATTCATGAAAAAATAATGCCAAATATGTAAAGTTTAAAAGCAGAAAAAGCAGAAAAAGCATATTTTAGAAAATAAAGCAGAAAAAGGCATTTTTTG
>JAQIXA010004146.1:0-12029 GCA_034699045.1 Nanhermannia cf. coronata Gr-Ori-00579 | reverse complement strand
ATTTTGGTGGGATTATATAATTTCACCAGCTCTGGTAGTAAAAAATCATCACCAATTTTTCTCAGTGTAGTTAAAATCGCCCCCGCTTGTACTAATTAGAATAATTTGTATTTCAAATATTTCGAATTAACAGTGAATATTAACCCAATAAAAAGTTTACATATTATTAAGTAAATTTATTCTGTTTTTGTTTGATTTACCTATTATCCATATTTTTATTGTTGAAAAACTCAAAACAAATTTTTAGAATCCATTTTTATAACCAAACTTTCCTAAATTACTCCAACAAAAACTTATCCTGAGTTGGGCTGAGCAAAATTTCAAAAAATATTATTGAAAATACTCTTTCAATTATTCAGTCAATTATTGAAAAGAATTGTATTAATACCTAAGTATTGTACTCATAAAATAAATATTTGAAATTAATCAAAATATTACATTTACAATGTAAATTCATGAAAAAAATCTTTAAAAAATCTTTATACATATGTATTTAGATTGAAAGAGTTGCATAAAAAGATCTCTCAATTAATTAGTTAATTATATTTTTACCAACTTTTACCGCATCATGCTTTTAACAAGGATTCGATTTTTTCCTGCTCTTCTACAATCCAGACCTAGAATTAAGATTTAGAGTTACCTGGCCTAAGTAGGTAAGGTATTTTTTATTATCCGTATAGTATTGATTTGGCATAAAAAAATCCAACTTAAATTTCAATTACCTACCTAAATTTGAACATTTGATAAAGAACCTTGTATAATTACATTACATATGTAGATAATGCTAGTGTTAATTTCTTACTAATTAATATGTATACTGTAATATAACCTACCTGCTACAATCTATCGTACTATACAAATACCTATACTGTAGTAGCATGATAACAAAATGCATGCTAAAATTCTTAGCTACCTACATAAATTTAGCGTTTAAATATAAGGTCGCACTATAGATTATCTTCTATACTTTATTTTTTAAACATTAGATACCTAGTTGGTTGTAGTAATACATAGTGTAGTACTCGTATTATCTATATAATATAGTGGTGTGGTAATATAAATTAGGACTTTAAAAAACAACAATGTAAACTTTTTTGTTTTTGTTATGTAACTTTGTTTCAGTACCCTACCATATATAATACGGAGTACTATAAGGTAGGTAGGTATGTTTAAAACTTTTTGTTTTTTATTTTTTATTTGAAAAGTTTTTAAAATCAAATAATAAAAGAATACTTATTTCATAATATTTGTTAATATTAAGCATATTGGGTATTCAATAATAGGTTGGTACCTTATACTACGATTCGTAGTAAAGGTTCGTATAATATTACACCTACCTAGTAGTTTGTAGTCTACAAACTAATATAGGGTACTATATTGTACCTACTATGTATCAGTCAATACATACTAGGTATTTATAAAGTATGTATCTAGGTACTCGTTCATTACTTTAATTTAGCAACAATTTAATAATAGTTCATTCAGCTCAGGAATAGTTTAAAGTTTGAGCCTTGAAAATTCACTTTATTTCAAATTTGAAAAATGAAGGAAAACAATTTGAAAATATAGAGTTTTAAAGTTTAAAATCGAGCTCCAACAATTACTAGTGTACTATAATATTGGTGTTCGGTCAATTCGACAAAACACAAGCTCGACAAAGTACTAACTCGACTATTAGTAAAAGTATTTTAAGATTGTTAAATACTTGTAGTTTTACAACTAATTTAACTAATTTAAGATCCTTCTGTCAAGTTTGTAAAATTGTTGCCGAGTTGACATAGGATCACAATATGTATTAACGCAAATTAAAAGCAAATAAAACATTGGTAAAGAAATACTTAAGAAAAGTACCATACTTATAATTTTACAACTCTCGCCCTTTATGATTCTTGATATATAGAAATATATCTTTGAATTAAAAAATTAATTGAAATTAGGATTTTTCGAAATTTTCTTATGAGTAGGAGAAAGTTTAAATCTTGAAATTAATTGTTGAAGGCTACTATGCTTTAACATATAAGAATATTTTTTGCAAAAACAAATTTTCAAAATCTTGTATGAATCCATTTTAAATCTAGACAAAAGATAAAATACTGATATATATGTATAGGTAGTATCTATCTATTAGTAAGTACTATTATAATGAGTATCTCTCAAGTTCTAGCTATTTACTTAATATTTGCCGACAATATTTCTGAAATTTAGGATCGAGTCAAAATGGTCTTTTTTTCAGATAAAAGTCTCTCATTCATTGTTATTGGGCAATTGAGATAATTATTTTTTGTTTTTATTTTTTTTATTTAGGTAAAAGGTTAATTTTTAATTGAAATTGAAGGTTATTGCTTTCTCATTGGGATTTAGCTTAACTGTTGTTTGTCCAGCAGAATATTTAGGACAATATTGTCCATATACTAGAATCTAATACATATAAATATCAGTAGTAGTATGATATTATAAGTTACGAAACCTTATGTACAATTTTGAGGAAAGTAAATACAAAAACAAATACAATTACAGAAAGGTAGGTAGGTACTTAGAAAAGTAACAATAAAAGTTAATTTAACCTGGAAAAACGATGTCGTGAATTAATTTTAGATAGGGGTTGTTTTTTGGGTGGGGGTGTCCATTCTGCCAACTTTTTCTGGTCTTTTGCCCCATCCATGTTCTGCGCGAATCTCGTCAGATTTCAAAATTGCAAAAAAATTCCAGAATTTGCTTTACCCAACTTACAAGTTGACTTTTCGTTTGAGTGGGCGAATTCGCCTGGCACTCTGGTCGGGGTAATAATAGCTAGATATGTAGGTACTAGATTCTCGGCCGACCGACGTCAAAATGGATTCTGGGCCGATATAAAATGCTGAGGGCCCGCTTCAGTCGACTCCATTCGACCCTTCGACTCACAACAGGCAAGACTGAAGACACTAGAGCTGACGAAAAATCTCCAGAAAATTCAAAATAAAATTCTCAACTTACCCACGGACACTCCACTCCATTCATTCCACAGTCAATCAAAGTAAGGTCATTTTTTATTTATTTTTATGAATAAGAGTAGTTAACTAGAATTCATATTTCTACTCAAAAAGTCTTATTTATAAAAATTTAGAAAATAATACTTGAAAGTAAAAACAGTTTATATTAAAAAGTAGAGCTTTCACTTTGCTTTCACTCGACGTGATTTTTTGGCAAAAACTTGAAATCTTATTTTTCGCACTGAAAATCTAGAACTGATTCTCCTAGATAAACAAAGTTAAAAGCAAAAATTGAAAAGAAAACTTATTCTAAATCGAAATCATTTATATTGATACTGATAAATAACTGATATCATGTATAGGTAGCAATAGATATTTCAAATTACTAAAAGTATCAATATACTCATTTTTCTTTTTGACTATTAAACTATACCCTACTAAGGATAAGTATCCACAATTATTGAAGTAAT
The DNA here is from genome assembly GCA_034699045.1 of Nanhermannia cf. coronata Gr-Ori-00579. Taxonomy (NCBI): domain Eukaryota; kingdom Metazoa; phylum Arthropoda; class Arachnida; order Sarcoptiformes; family Nanhermanniidae; genus Nanhermannia; species Nanhermannia cf. coronata Gr-Ori-00579. Next base: position 8,590 of record JAQIXA010004146.1, on the reverse strand, counting down.
AGTATAAGTAAACATTTTTGTCCCATTTGAGCATTTTAATCATTTGTAGACATTTTGGAAGCTTTAATTTAAATTGGGTCTGATATTATTGTTTATTCAAGAAAAATTTTGAGAAATATTTGTATTTGACTGAGCCATATTCCATATGGAACAATTTTTATACATTAGTAGTGGTTTTAGTTAGAAATATATATAGTTTTACATTAAGCATACTGTGTACTTTATACTAACTACTTTAGTATCACTGAAATTAGAAGAAGATATGAACACTTTTAGATCCAAATAAGTTGGGAATAGGGTAATAGTACTAATCCTGAGAGTAAGGATCTTTATAGTCGAGGTCATACCTGATACAGATGCAATACTGGTACTGATACTGATACTGAAATAATGGTATGTATTCGGTTTCTCTCTCTGTCTCAAATTGAGACTCTCAATGTCAGTCTCAAAGTGCCCCTTACGTACTTGTTAAATATCCCAAGAATTCGATATTATTGTACCTAAAACTAAAATACCTAAATGAGATCAAAAGATTTGAAAGGCTCTACTGCACTGTTCATAGTAGGTTATAAAATTATTAGCATTATCTTGGATGAAATCTTATTTGAAATTTTACAAGAATTTATTTCTTGAATTCTAAATTTTTATCTTACCACCTAAAAGTAATGCAGTTAAATATTTATAAGCATCTGTATAATGCCTACACCTACCTCACTTATAATGTTAAATACTAAATGGTATACCTCCTTATACTACTTACTATTACCTTAGTAGAGTAATCTTAGTACTTTTAGCCAGCAACATAAATATCCATTTAACAGGGCGAGTTAAATCAACTGAACATCATATCAATGAAATCAAAAGGATAAGGGAATTCCCATTTAATCGGATTTGAGCCTTTTCGAGCGAAATCTCTCTCCACAAAAACTGCAAACTCAAAAACAAAATTTAAGTGATCTTTTAGTTTGAATTGGAGTATCTTATACCTACTATATTACTTACCTATATACCTAATACATACCCAACTAAATAATATACTTACTTACCTTACAAGTTACAAGTAGGTAGTATTTTTGATTTAAAATCTCTTTAAGTTTACTTCAAAGAATCCTCAAAAAGATTATAAACTGACTCCTTGTTCTGTACCCTACTTATTGTTTATTTATGTATTTACAATACTATTCAAGTATGCACCTACTACTATGGCTGCTAGACGTAGACTGTATGGGTCCATCAAGATTTTGATTCTAAAGCTAGGTAGGTAATATAATTATAGAAGGAACATTGCAGTTAATGGGCATTGAACAAACAAAAGATATAAAATCACAAAAAGATCTTTATTTTATTATAGAAACTAGACTTATTCATTTGTATTTCTAATCTAGAACACCTGTTGAACAAACACTGCTAGTGAGTACCTATTACATACTTATAATACCTTATATCTTCATATAATAGGCATAGTTGACTACTGATATTACATCTTACTGGATATTTTACATAAGTACCTTATACCATAATAGTATATCACTACACTACCATTACCAGATTAGATTATCATTTTAACAGATTTTGTATTAGCTTTTATGCCACATACTTATGAATTACTCATGTTTCAAAAAAATTATCAAATACTGCTGGTATTTAACTTGTTTCTTATTAGAATTAATTAAAAAAATACCTAAATAAAAAAAAGCTAGAATGAAGGTACATACCTACAAAAGGCGGAAATTAGGATTTTTTTCTTTTATTATTTGACTTGATCACATATACGTACGATATTAAAGTTTCAAAATTACCAACTGTAGTTATATTAATATGTATGCAAGTATTTACCTACTACATTGAAAAGTCAATTCTTTATGATAATTATTTAGTATTTTAGTATATATTATAGGAACCTAATTATTGAGATTGAGTTGTATACAATTCTAGGATAACTACTATACTAAATTTAACTTCAGATCTTACCATTATTTTATTAAAGGATAGTAAAATTAAATTGAATATCAGTAATCAGTATCATATTTTAAGTCTTTTACTTAAACCTGAAAAAGCGGGTAAAAAACGTGGGCATATTTGGTATGAATTTTTCAAGTATGTATCAGCTTTTGAACCTACAATATTAATAACTGAAACTGTTCTTAATTCATATCCGGTGAATAATTTTGGATTTTTTAAAATCTTGAATAGACATATATGAGGATATAAAAAGTAAGAATAAGTAGGTACCTAATTAAAATAAAAGTTTTACAACGGAAATAAGTAGGCAGTAGTATAATACCTATAAGTATGTACCAATATATTATCATGGTACTTTGCCCATTCCTTAAAAGGTCTCTTAAATATAAAAAATTAATCAAATGATCAGACTTTTAAAGATAGATATATATAGAATATATATGTAGGTATTTTAAAAGTATAATAAATTAAATATTTGTCATTTATTATTTTAAGTATTTGCCCTCAAGGTACTCATTGCATTACCTTTAATTCAATAGATTAAAAATACTCCATTACCATTCGCTTCTTTAAAATATTATGCAAGTAACAAATATCAAGTATCTAAACTAATAGTATGTAATTTACTATTATAGTAAACTTAAAAATATAAATTTGATAATTTGCTAAAAAAAGTTACGACAAATAGATTTAGAATCCTTTCTATAAATAAATAAAAAGTTCCAAACTTATAACTATCTATCTATTACTTCCTGTTAATAAGATATAGGTATTTGTACTTGACTGTATAGGTAGATAACTTATTTAAGTAGTGGGTAATGTATAGTAGTACTAGCTATAACTAACTAACGAGTCTTCAAATTCAGAACTTTCATTCAAATATTAATAAGAATAAGAATAAGGTATCCAATTGGAGGATCAAAGATACTATATATTTCAAAAATCAACTTCTATTTTGGGTTTTCTTCAAGTTAATTTAATTTGATATGAATTTGAAAAATGCAATTCAAAAGGCCTCACATTTCCGAACTAAATAAGTAAAAATCAGATAAAAAAAATTCCGAAAATAAGATGACATACTTTACTTTAAAATTAATTCAAAACTATTCAAATTTTTTACAACTGGATACTTGTACAAGCACTGATACTGATACATATAAAGGTACATACTCGTATACAAACCTTGTACTTCAGAACAGAGATTACATTTCAGATATTATTACTATAATGTACGAGTAGATGAATATGAAAATAGCAGTTATTGTAGTAGTACGAGAATAGTACCTTACAAATAGTAACTTTATACAAAACTTTAATAGCAATCAAAAGTTCAAAAATCTTTTAAAAAAGGAACGACTGAAATTTATATTTTGTATTTTTATAATGGTAAGTATGTAAGTATTTTGTAAAAAATACTTCCTTAAATCTTTACTTAACCTAAATAATCAAATTGGCATGAAAGCACTCACTACCAACCATATTTTTGGGTAGGGTACTCGTAATAGTAATAGTACCCTAATAAATAATGCTTCAAGAAGTAGTCTTAAATCATTTCTTTATAAATATCAGAAGTTGAACTACAAGAAATATGTATCTTGTTTAGTAAAAATAGAATTTTTTTAATGAACATAATACTACAATTTACAATAGTATTGATATGCCTACTTAAATTTGAATAAAGTTTGAATTTGTCTAAGGCTGCAAAGAAAAGTCACCTGCTAATTTACTTTTTCAGGATTGCTAATTTATTTAAGTCACCTAATTTTCTTCGAATTACATAATTATACAATAATCTCATAACCTATTATAGTTTATGCGGATATCATGAAAGTTTTTTTATTTTTTTTTCTGATTAAACTCGCAGAGAAAAAATTTAGTAAAAAACTTTTTTTTGATTCTTCCTGAATTTTATTATAGTAGTTCACCTAGAAGAAATTTCTTCTAGGTGGCTTTCTTAATTATCAAGTCAAAAAAAGCAAAAATTAGCAGGCGACTTTCCTAAATTATGAGGCAAATTTCCATTTGATTTATTGAGTAGGTTCAAACTTCAAACAGATACAAACGTATACTCAGAATCAGAATCAGTTTCATCCAATTATTCCATAAAGTAAAGTAAAATAAAATACTATTTAATAAAATGGGCTTAAGGTAGACCTAATAAGACAATGTTTTATCACAAACGAGTTTCTCAAATCTCCAAATGTTTACTAATCCTATTAGCCCTATTTTGTTTATTTTCCATACTATTTTTATTGGATTTCAGAATTTCTTTTTAAGAATCAATTAAGGAAATCATTAAATTGCCTTTATTTCAACTCCTAAAAATAGTATCTAACTACTTTGTATTAAGTAGGTTCATGTTCATATATATTATGGATTTATTATAAAATGAATAAAGTGGGCACAGAGCTTTTAAAAATCTCCGTATAGTAGAAATTAAAATGGTAAAGCCTTATTGGATTTTATAAAGTCTAATATTTTTGATTTCAAAAGCTCAGAAAGACATACATTCGTAAAATATAGTATTTTTTAGAACAAAATTTAATTTCAAGTGGCATTTTTACATTCTTGATGGACAACTTTTCAATTAAATAAATTAAAATTTGTAAATTTTAATGAAATAATATTAGCACAACAGCCTACATCAAATCTGACTTTTAAATGTTAAAATACTTATATATACTTTTAAGGACATATTTTACGATGTCACCCTCTACTTCTAATTAGGTATATATTCGTTTAAATATTATATTGTAGTTGACTGTAAGTTTGTAAGTTAGAGATCGTAAAGAATTTCAGAAAGCTCTCAAAATTTGTTACAAAGTATGCTATACGAGTATTAGTACACTAAAGTACTAATAACAATAAAATTTTATTTCAATTTGTTTTGTAGGTGATCTAAACTCATAGTCATAAAAAATTATTCATTCCAAATTCCAAATACTTGTAGATAGTTGTAGGCTTTAGGCTGTGCTGTAATTCTCAATTACTTTACACAACACAGTACTACTTGTAGTAGTACAGATTAATATAGTAATACAACAAGTCAAACATTATTTTATGGTAGTATTTTTGAACATGTTGAGTATTTTATAGTCCAGAACAAAACCCATAAATTAAATATTAACCCCGCTGTTTTTACAATTACATAAGTAAGCACTAAGCACATACATACCCTTACTTATGTACTAGTACATGTATGTAGGACGCAATGCTTTTTAATTTTGTGGGTCATCATCTACTGAACTTTTCTGAAAAAGTTTCGGTTTTTTTTCCATTATCATTAAACTTTTTATTTTGACTTTTGCCCAATAATAGTAGATACGTACATATCTTCTGATTAGATATATAAGTTCATAGCTAATATTATGAGATGTATTAACTCATGGTTAGAATAAACGAGTAGTATACTGTAAGTAATAAGTGAAAAGTTTAAGGGTCTAAATGAGTATGTCCGGTCAAAGGATAAAACGGCAGTAAAGACATTATTACTTGCTACTGTACCTACCATTACTACTTTGCCTACTATACTATTAGTTATCATCAGTATTCAGTAAATATACCTAGCTAAAGTATGCAAAAAAACTACTAAATTGTGTTCCTGTAAGCTTTCTCCGAATGATATCTGGTTGCACTTATCCTTAGAAAAATAGGTCGTAAAATTAAATGCAATGATTACTAGTATGTAGAAACAAAAAATATGAGTAAATTGCGAAAGTGAAATGAGATCGGAAAAAGAACTAGAAAAACAGACCTAATCTAGACCTGCACCTGTACGTGCATATTCGAAATATAAGTCATATTACTAATACGTATAGGCAGTACCTACTAATATTTTTTCTGCTGGAGATCGAAAGCTTTGAAAGAGAAAACCTTAAAGTTTCTGTAGGTATGCTCGTATAAGAAAATGAAGCAAAACAATTTTTAATTGTCTTAAGTCTTATACTGTGCCCGTAACTAGCTCTTGAATAAACAAATTGTCCAAAAATGGATGCGAAGATTGAAATCATATTTAGGTATTTTGGAATGTCTTAACGATTGAGTTATTTTATACCCTACCATAGATATTGTACTACAGATATATACTACTTATGTATAAATTTTTGTAGCACTTAAAAGTAAAAGCATAGCATTGTTGTACTACAGATAATATAGTACTCTACTCATGGGTAAAAGTTACTTATTTTATTACTTAACTTATTAACCATATATGTGCAAGTAACTAAATATAAGTAGGCTGCCTATATTAAATTTCGAGTTTTCATTTAGGTATGTTGATTTTTTTCAGAAATAAATTCATAAAATCATGATGAAATCAAACACAATCTCTGGAACCATTTTGGTCACTTTGGCCACTTTTGCCCTGCTGTTGACCGTGTGTCAAGCAGCTTATATTTTACCAGGTGCTTGCAACCCTGATGACCTCGAACAGATTGATAGTCCAAAAATCAGACAAGTAAGTCACAAATACATATACGCAATATTATTATATCGTATATTTATCACCTACTCGGCAATTTACATAATTTTTAAATGCGTACATTTAGATATGCCAGATTCTTGCAAAATACGCTGATATGATGGATTCTTACAGTGGTAAGTTTATCTTAAAAACCAATATTTTTGCAAAATTTTAACCCCGAATTTTGATTTTTTGTAGCCGCAGACCAGCGTCACATGTCTCCTCTTGGTCTTATGGAAAATGGGGTGAAGAGGCAAGATGTTGATCACGTTTTTCTCAGATTTGGACGTCGTCGTTAGAAATTTCCCCCCGTAAAATCCTATTATTTAACAATTATTTAACAAAAAAAAGCTCCCGAAATCTATAAATATATATTTAATATCTAAATGTAATGTAAATGCTATATAAATATAATATTAATTGTAATTGTAAACCAGCTAGCTGGTTTATTCAAGAATCCATTAAGTTGATGGTTCAAGTGAAATGAAATGAAATGATGGGGTATTTAGGCATTAAAATTTATAATTTTACAACAATTTAATAATATAAATCATACATTTTTAATTAATTTTCAATTCTTTATTATATACATGTATAAACTTGATGTTGTAAACTCACTTGTGTCTCCTCACCAATTAACTAAAGTCATTAATTAAATGTTATTGCACATATTCTACTTAATTAATTTATGGATTTTTAAGTTTAGCACCTACTACTACTAATACTATGATATTATATTGATCTTAATCTTAATGTGTTTAAAAAGTCATTTGTTATATAACTATACTTAATAAGAACGATGGGAATTACTATGAAGTATGAAGGGTTTGAATAAAAAATATACACACATTTAAATTAACTGTAAATTTTGAACTTTGACTCTTATTTATAACTATATATAAATATATTATATGTATCTACTTGATACATTTAGTAAAGTTGTAGAAAGTGTGATTGTACTTTTAATAGATAATAAAATAGCATTAAAATAGCATATTATATAAAACAATACTATCAGCACATCATTTCAGTTTAATCCTAGTTTAGAAATGTACTACATATACATATATTTATTTGAACTCTTATTAGGATTAGTTATTTCAAATATTTGTAAAATATGTAGGTACATATATTATGCACCATTATAAAACAAGATTACGAGTAGTCTTGCACAAAGCTTCTTATTTTTATTCCTTTTAATTTATTAGGTATTTAATTTTGAATTTGGAAATAAAAACATCTCTATAATTTGTGAATTCTATGTAGGTATTATATACTTAAGTAGGTAGTAATTGTAATACACATTTGAAAATATTTTTATTCATTTCATTACTTACCAGACTAGACATTTTGTATTAAGGCCACATTATCTCATTAAAAATCAATTACAATTATGACAAATCTGAGAAATTATCCGGAAAATGTAATCTTCTGCGAAATTTATTTTACAAAATATGACTGATTTTTTTATGTAAAATACATAATGCACATGCCTATAAAATAAATATATTCTTTAAATTAAATCCAACCTAATACAAAAACTGATATTGGTTATAAAAATTCCTATTGAGAGACCTTTTTCTTAAAAATGATAATACTATGTTAATTTAATGAATCAAAATGTTGTTTATCAAATAAATCATTCCGTTTAAAATATTGTTTTGGCACATAAGTACTTATCTACTTTTTGAAATTTTGATCTACATAAATAGCGTATATATGTAGGGTATGTATATGTAAATGTATGTACTGATATAATGTAATCTACATGTAAAAGTAACATGTAGATTAGATATTCGTATAAAGTTGAATTTTTTTGATAACTTCTTATATCCTTATAACCTAACTATCCGTACTGCTTGTAGTTGTTGACATAGTGGTGTCCGGTCAACTCGTTAAAGAAATACTCGCCAAAGCATAAACTAGACAAATTACATATAAACTAGACAGTAAAAAGCAAACTCGACAATCGACAAAGCATAGTTGGCCAATATCACACTTTTGCCTTGCTTCCCACTTCCCAGTTCCCACTGCACATCACAGTAACTTCCCAGTATATTTCAAATTACCCACCATATAAACCATATGTCATAATTTAGTATCATACAATTTAACTACCCATTTCCCACTTCACAGTCCCATACTTCCCAATTTCCCACCTATTTC
>JAQIXA010004145.1:0-12030 GCA_034699045.1 Nanhermannia cf. coronata Gr-Ori-00579 | reverse complement strand
AATTTATTTCAATAATTCAAATCAACATCGAAATCGAATTCAAAATTGAAACAGTGTACCTACTCGTATTGCCATTGCATTGATATATAAAGTTAAAAAATTTATTTAATATCATTCATGATTCAGTACTATTACCCTTTTTAGAAAATTTTTAGGATTCTTTAAGAGCTCTTTAAAATTAAAATCTTGTAGAATTCCTAAAGAAATTCCAACAATATTTTGCAAAAAGTCAAAATCGCCTACACACTCTTTGGATAAAGGTAAACTTAACCTTAAAATAAGTGGGTTTATTTACATACTTTAGTAAAGTATTTACGAATTTAGTAGGTACCTTACAAGTTATATCCTTACTAGCATACGAACTAGCATATCTGTTTGCTTTAGCAAATTAGTATTTCGAGATCTTACCAGTAGTACTTATATGTACCTGCCTTTTATCTTACAAGAGATTTATAACTTATGTAGAACATTGCGTTCTCTCGACATGATAATTTCAAACCAAAACCAACTTATTAAATATAAATGAATTTTCAAACTTTTGGAGAAATGTCTTTTAGTACGAGTACTCTCTATCCTACAAAATTCTAGACTACTATACTAACTACTGTATATGCTAATATTACTGTAGTATACTGTAGTATAAATCTTACTTCTTTTATTATTAAATTAATTATATCATCTCGAAAACTGAAAAACAAGCTAAGCACTGACTCTCCTATAGATTCCCTCTAATTTCATATTTATGGACTTAAATCTCTTCCACTTGGAAAAATACACAGACCTAATTTCAAAATTTCAACTGTTGTTCTCCAGTTAGTTCTCAGTTTTCTTGCTTTAAAATGCAAAATGTTTATTCATAAAATATTGGAAACAAGTTTCAGACTAATTCAGACTACATGAGCTTATTATTATAGTCTAGTACTTTTAGACATAAAAAGTGCAAAATAACAGTAGGTATCTTTCTAAAAATAATTTGAAACCAGAAAATGCGTATTTTTTAGAACAAAATATGCCTTACAGAGCCTGAAGCACTTTCTCCTGTCTTTGTAATATGAGACAATAGCATCAAAAATCCATTTATTAACTAGAATCAAGATTTTCTTATAAGATTTTAGTTACTTATACCTAACTACATCTATTCTTATACGAATACTATCTGATTCTGATAGATACCTATAGGTCCTATAGGTATAGAAAACAAAGGAAAATTTTTGATAAAAATCAAAGATTGTGTACTTTCTAATGGTATTTTTTATCCAAGTCCTGAGGCATTTTTTGTGTCTAAAAACTACTTATCTTTTTGGATCTAATATTGTAGGTACTCGTAGTAGGAAATGTATCACACTCAAGATCAGCTTAAAACTTTCAGTTTTTTTTTTTACTTATACTGATACTTGGGTTGTATTAGGTACTTATACCTAGACTAGACTGAAAAAAGTATCCTTAAAGGCTAAATAAGAGCTAAACATCCAGGACTACCCATTTGAGTCAAAGATTTTAGAAAAAATGATTTATCGAGATAGGGAAAATTTTAGATGAGAAAGTACCTACAACTAGTACCTATAATAAGTTAAAGTAAAGGTATATCTGTAGAGGGATTTTTTTTGATATTTCAGAGCTTTTACAATAAAAATAGAATAAAAGGTTTCCCATTCAAAAGTACCAATATCTTCAGCCCAAGAAAGCTCAGTCAGATCTCCAGGGGAAGGTTTCTATTTCATTTTTTTGAGCTCAAAATTATTTATAAACCTTTCTTTTGAAAAATAACAACAACAACAATTCTTAAAATCCTTTTTATTTTGACTTTATTTACAACTTTTCCTTTTGCTTTCTTCTTATCCCAATATTGTAGGGTACTTGGTACTTGGTAGAGAGAGAGAGTTAGTACAATAATAATAAAATCCTATAGTCAGGACCTATAATACTAAAATGGAGACATTTTTTTTCTTATGAAATAATTTAATAAAGCAAAATGTTACTTCAAGTACTACTAGTAGTGGGAACCTGATATAAAACGTAGGAAAATTATTGATCTACACTTTACTCTTTTGGTTTAGATACTGTAAGGATATAAGGGTACTGGGAAAGTGATACGATATTTTAAATTTTAAGGGGGTTCATAAAAAAGCGTAAGTTGAAGTTTGAAATTTGAAATTTGAAATTTTTGAGAATTTGAGAATGTTTACACAAATACTAATACTGGGTATGAGGGGAAACCAATAAAATTATAACTTTTATTTAGCAGAAAATTTTCCAAGTTTAAATATACATAAGTATCTACATATACATATGTATCTACTACAAAAGTTATATTACTCCTTATTTGGTGATCGAAATACCTTCAAATTTGCTAAATGCTATCAATTGTCAATGAGTTTTGATCACTTTTTTCAAATTATTGATCTGTGTATGTGTATACACCTATCTAGGGTAGGTTTTTGTAAGATGAAATCGGGTAATTTTTATTAAATTCTAAACTCCATTTTTGTGAATCTGTGAATAGATTTAGTCAAGCTTCAAAATTAGATTTGACTCAGACTCAATTGATTATATCTAAAATAAGTACCCTACATAATAGGTACATAAACATTGAAAATTTAATGCTAATTTTACAATAAATATAGAATTTTTTTATAAAAGTTCAAATTTCAAAGATTTCCCTACAAATTTTGTGCTTATGAAGCGAAATTTCTCAATTCTACGAAAATATTTGTAGTTTTTCGAGTAAAATATATATTATTTGAGCCATTTTGTGAGATATATAGGGATAATATTGAGGATTTATGTGTGGAAGGTGCAAACTCTGAAGTAAATTGGCAATGAAAGACTGGCCTAGCCCTTAGGAACTGAACTGAGAGAAATGAATAACAATGTAGTTAGGTTAGGTAGGTAGATAGGTAGGTAAATGCATGTCGGAGGATTGGGCCATTAAAGTTATTCCAGGATCGTAAAGGAAATGTATCTATTTGAATTCAAGAATGAGGACGGAACTATAAACTTCAAAAATATTCAACTAAATACATTCAATTTACTACTACTGATATATTTACAGACTTCTCATTCCATAGCTTAGTTCAAAGTATGCTAAAATTTCAATAAATGTTTTCAAATATCTTGTCCAATTCATTTTTTTTTGACTTGATTCCAAAAAAACAGATTTCAAAATTTTAATAATGAATTCTGATAGAATTCAGCAAGTTGATTTTTTATAATTTTATTACTACAAGTGCGTAAATTGTAGATAGGAAAATGAAATGAAACATGATATGAAATCATAAATTTTTCTACAAATTTCGGCTTGTTTCGTATACTAGAGTTAGCAGATCCTAGGAACTTGGCTATTGAAAAATGCTGGAAAGAAATTGACATGTGTCTTTCATCACTTGATCTTGGAGCCAATTATTTGAAATAACTCGAGTTGAGAATCAAGTAGTAAAAAAGAGAGGAAAATTGAATTATTTATTTCCACATAGTATCATCTGGGCTGTCAGAAATTGACGAAATACCCTGAAAAAAATATTACGAACTGCCAAATTTGTGGCAATTTGTGGGGAACTAATAAAAACTTTGTATTGAATATAAAAATTTTTGAGTATTTTGAGTAAAAAATGTACTAAAATATCAGAGAATCATATTGTAAGAGGATTTTTTTACAGTTTGAGAATTCAGATAAGGGTAAAGGGCATAATATCAATATTCGATATCGAAGGAAATCAAATAAAAATCGCAATAAATTCCAATATTCTCATTTATGGCTTATCCTATCTAGTTGTACATATGGTATTTGCAAGACAATTTTGAGAATAAATTATTATTCTTTTCATTTATTTCTATTTTCCATATACTACTAGTTCTACCTATATGATATTAGAGCAAATTCGAAATTCACAAAATTGCAATTAGCTCTCTATATAACTTGTCGTTTGACATATTTTTCAAGACTTTAAGTCTACACATTATGCTATGCTTGTACTAGTACTATGTAGTACCTACTAGTACTAATACTAGCCTGGGAGTATAATAAGAGTAAAGATGAAATTGGAGATAGTTATCCATGAATGTATATTTAATTTAAATTCCTTCAATTAAACCTTTGTCCTAAAATTTTCCATTGGAGATCATTTGCATTTCAAATAGATTGGGATGTCTGTCTACATACCGATTTCGAGTATGTCGAAAAGCAAAAAGATCTCTGCTTTGATGTATTTAAAATGGCTAAAAAATGGTCAAAATATTTGCTCTTTTCGCCTAAATAGGCGGCAATTTAACTAATTTTTGCAGGATACTCTGTTTTAGTGTGTTTTAGGAAATATTGACTTATTTGGAGCTGAAAATGCGATTTTTCTGGTTGATTTTTGATTACCAGAAAATGGCCAAAAAATGGTTAAAAGACCATTTTTCAAAACTTGTATTGGTATATCTGTCACTGCCAAACAAGAATGTATTTTCTTTAGCAAGAAAGACAATAGAGATAATAATAATGGATAAACATATGTATTAACAATTAATACGAAATACAAAAACCAAGTTGTAATGATTTAGAAATATTAAAAGCTTTTGGACAATACACTATTGAACTTCATTGATACCCTATCTATTTAAAAATTTAAAAAAGCAACAAATTTTCAACCATTTGAAACTAAATGACGTTTAAAAAAAATTCTGAGAATGCTAGAATAATCTTTTCCTAAAAATTTTTAAACTAATTTCCAGGCTTCTTAAGGTTTTTTCGAAAATTCTCAACATTTTTTGACAAAAATTTTTTGTTGCAAAACTTGCAACAGAATGACAGGAATGAAAGGAAAATATTTTCAAAAAATTTGTTTCAAGTGTTTTCTAAATTTAAGTTTGACAATATTGTGACTGGACAAAAAGTATCGGGGATTTGAAAATGGATAGAATGAATTGTCTTTTCATTGCCTATAACTCTAACTCTATGTCTAAACCAAATTCATCCATGACCATTTGATCTTCAGATCCAGAACGAGAATTGTAAAATAAAGCTCGAATTATTCTCCAACTAGTTTGAGGAAAAAACCTTCAGAATTTTCCTCTGGGGGAATACTACTAGTACTAGCAGTACCCTACTATTACTATAGTTCGGTATAGTATACTTTGTAGTAGGGGAGAAATAGAAGGCCAAGAATTGTGAATTAAGCTGTTGGGAAACTCATAAGTATTGAATTGAAGAATAAAAGATACTCAAAAAAATTGAGCAATTAGAAGTCTGGTCATGATTTCAAAAAGCCCATGACCAAATGCTTGATTAAACCTTAAATCTAAATCCAAGAATACCAGTAGTAGTACTCGTAGTAAAATAAAATATATTCTTCAGATTTGTACTACTATACAACTTCCATTAGTAGTACTTCTACTAGTACTACTATTAGTGCAAAATCTAATGACTTAATACATAAATGAGAATACTATACTTAGGTATCATTATTCATTTGGGAAATAGAACAAACCCAACATTTCTATTACCGCCCATAATTTTCAAATAATACAAACATTATCTACTTTTTTTTCTACTACAACCCGTTACATTTGTCTTATACTAGAGTATTATACTTACTTGTGAAACTCGTATGCTTTTATTTCAATTCAAGATTTTTTTCCTAAAAAAGTTATTTACTGGGCAAATTTACCTTTTTGACAGAAGGATTATGGCAATGGCAATATTGGCAGAAGAAATAAATAAAAGAATATATCTAAATCTAAATTGTTACCCGTAAAAAAACGAGAGAGAGAAAGGGAAGAAAATAGTGTAAAATGGATCAAGAATTTAGGATTTATTTAACTTTTTTTTATAGAATGAAATGATACCAGAGCTCTTGTTCGAATCATAAAAGGTCAAATTCGAAAAAATTTAAAATTATATAACTTTTCATATCGGATTTTAAGGACCCTTTTGATTCTGTATCTCTCTGTTCAATCTTAAAGAATTCAGTCCAATTTTTTGACAATTTAAAAATTTTGTCAAATTTTCTGAAAGATTCTTGAAATCCTTTAACTGATTCTTTTGATGAATTTTTAAAGGATTTTTTGTAATTTGATATTCTTTTATTCGATCAAATGCCCAAGAATTTTGGAAAGGTATCTCAATTTTGAAATTTTTTTTTTAGATTTTTCACATTATCTCCAACTTACCGAGAGTTCCAACTCGTTATTGAGATCTGGCTCTTCTTCCCCACTGAAAACTAGATCAAGAAAAAGAGAAAAAAAAAATTCAAAGTTAGGACCAATTTTTTATTAGAGTCATAAATCGTAAAGTGCACCTCGTGCTTATCCTATACAAAATTTTCCAATACATACTATGTAGTACTACAAGTACAGTACAAAAAGCACCTACAAAACTAGTGGTAGAGATATACATTTAACCCAACTAGAAATACCTAACTAGAAATAGAAATAGAAAAAAAGTACAAAAAAGGGTGAAATAAAGACTTTTCTTTTTAGCGAGAAAAACCCAAAGAAAGGAAATTGGAAGTTCAAGATGTTCAACTATTTCTTTGAAAGTATTTGAGCATTTATCTACTTATACCTATAGACTACTATGTACTAGTATCAATACAATACATGGGTATTGTATCTGTACATTTAACTTGATCCGACCAAGTCAGGGAAAAAAAAGATATTTTGCTTTCATTTCTACATTTTTTATATTTATCCTGATCTTGAGTCTTGAGCCCTGAGTCTAGCAAGCAAAAGGGAAATATCATGGACATTTTACAAGCGAAGGTCGTTGTCGGAATTTGGATTCGATTTCCTTTCCTTTCTTTTTATATCCTGATTTTTTAACTCTTGTATTTATACATTGAGTTTGCCTGGTTCTTATTTAAGGATACATTTCTACATGGTATGAATATTTGCTTGTATTTTTCCATTACTACCACTAGACTGGGTAAAAAAAGGAAGGAAATAAGAACTACAAAAGTATCTTATAGACCTCGACAAAGTAAGATGAATCGACTGGGCCAGTTTCTATTTCCTAATTTTTTTTATCAATCGAAAGATACTTTATACCACAACACACAACTAGTTCCATAAGACAATATAGTCCTCAAGAATAAATACTCGTACAGATACTTAAAATCAATATCTTTAGAAAGTACTTTGATAATTTTAAACCTCGATTTACATCAAAATCTCAATATTTTGGACAATTTTTGAGTCTAAAGATGTTCTAGTTTTCGAATAATCAATTAGAGGGTATTTTATAAAATTTCAAAATATTTAAGTACCCTACCTAAACTGATCCTGTAGAAAATCTTTTCTTAAAGCTAATGTGAAACATTGTATTAGTAGATATTTTGAAGCTTTTATTTCTATTTTGATACTTCCTGTCACATCCTAATTCTCCTAAAAATCTACTTTCCTTGAGCAAATAGCCAATTTTTTATTAGTCTTAATGGTGCACTTGTTCAGCAATCTATAATTCATGTAATGGGATGGTAGGCAGGGTACTTACAAATGAGACAAGATAAATATTGTCATATTATATCATACTAACTGACTCAATTCTTCTGTCTCTCAAGTCTCAAGTACTATCCGTAGTATCTCTTATGTAGGTATTTGCATTGATCACACAGATAAAATAATATTGACTATGAGAGAAATATGTTTGAGATTAAGTAAATATTTTCTTTCACATTCTGCTAGGGGAAAACATTGAATCAATTTTTTCTTTCCTGAATAAAATACTATATACTCACATAGGTATATTAGGTACTATCAGTATCTAGTAGTAAGTGCACATTTGTTCAATTCTAGTATAGTCCTTGTACTACTGTGTAGTAGGTATAAGATGGTACATTTACAACACATTAAAGAGACATTTCTCATGTTCTACAAAAAAGCTAGCTTTTACAAAAAGTAAGTCTTCTATGGGATAGATCTGTAATAATATAAATTTCTTATAAATTGAAGCATGTGCTTCAGCTCTTTTCTCTACTTTTTTTGATGCCCGTAAATAATATCCGGACTTTACAGACCTACATATGAGTAGAAGACGTGCTCAAAGTACAATCTGGACAATATGATCATATCCAAAATATCTAAGTATCTAGAAATCAAGGTCTCTAAATCTTATCCTAAATTAGAGGTTGGAATTAATGCATTTCTTAGCCTATCTTAATCAAAAAACCAAAAATATCAAGATTTTGTTTCTTAAAATCTGAAAAATTTGGAGAATAAGAAACAAGAATATGTTTAGGTAGAGATATACGGAGTAACTAAAATCAAATGCTAATCATATTTGAGAAAAAGCCTTTTTTTCTTAATTTTTTAAAGATTCAATAAGGGCTGGATTTTAGACATATACAGCATTCCAAAGTAGTACATTAGTTAATTAGTGTACTTTTCTTGTAAGGCAATTTGCAAATTATTTATTATGCAATATAATTGCATTCCAATTTATAATTAAAACGTCTAAATTTTTGATATTTTTTCTGTAAAAGCTTCATTGCATCCAAATATGCATTTTTTGTTTTAGATATTGTGATCAATATACCTAGTAAAAAATTTTTTTGTTAGAGTAACATTTTATTGTAAAATTTTGAAAAATTTTGTAAAATTTTTGATTTGCCTATTACAACTTTTGAGGTTTTTACTTTCAAATTAACCAGTTAATATTTATACTTTGGCACAAATAGTAATTAGATAATTTGAGTTAGACGTACTTATGACTTATGTATGTTTAAGAGTAATCTAGATCTAGAGTCTATTGGTTTTGAACAATTTTTAAAAATTTGTAATTTGAGCATTTAGAATATGATCATGTGTCTAAGGTGTAATACATAACAGACTTAAATCCTTTCCTTAAAGCCTCGAATTTTGAAGAAATATCCGAAAAAATATTGGAATATAAACTGATAGAAACAACTCAGGCCTGGCCTGCCTGACCATGAAAAATTGTGTGCAATTCAAAAAAGTGTTTATAGAAAAAGCATAGAAAAGAACAAGTAAGGGCTACTTTGACGTGACTTACAAATTTGTGACTTACACATAGGGCGGAGCTGTGACACTAACTCATCTTTGGTCCATTCCTTTTTATCCCCTGTACAAAATGAAATTTAAAAAAATTATTAAAAATTATCATCAAAAGAAATTTTAGAATTTTTTTCTACTTACCCCACATCGATAGCGGACTTGTTATGATCAATTTATTATCATCAGGATAAGGGACCTTAAATTCAAAAATCATATTGGATAAAATATCTATTGAAATTTTTTTGCAAATTTTGGCTTGTAAAATTTTAAATTGATTTCCAAATCTGCTCCAAACTTACATTTAAATAGTGAACAAGAACAATATCAGGATTCTGAAAAGTTACAATGTCAAATCATTAGCACTTATCCTTAGTAGTTAGTAGTACATTAAAAGCTTAATTAAAACCAGTAGTTATTAATTGGAGCTCATTGAGGGTGACAGGATAAATGAGAATTTTACTCAAACTCAAATTTATCAAAAATTGTAAAATTTCAAAAGAATTCTAAAGAATTTTATCCTGTTCCTGAGTCCTGTGAACTTTAAAATATTTGTATTAATACTAAATATAGGTAATAGCTGTTGGCCATACTTTGTATTTAAAGACTCAAATAGTAGGTTACTATAAAACACTGTGTAGATTTAGATAGCATTTACATTTGTGGCAATAAACCTTTTTCGCTTCGTTTCTTATTTAAAAAGTAATATTATATCTGGCATTTTGTGAAAGAGAAACTTTTTTTTCTCTCTCTTTTTGGTAGAGAGAAATAAAGAATCGAAAATATATGAGATCGAACCATTTCATTTCACTTATGCCCCATTTGCTTATGCTCCTTTTCAAAAATAATTCTAAAGATTTGCAATGGGCATAACTCAACCCTTTTACTCTTTATAAACCTGCTAAAGAACTTTGCTCAAAATATATTATTTCTACATAATTCCGACAAGTAACCCGTCACTTGAGACAATAATTTTATCATTATTATAACCGTAATCCAATTAGACAAGTAGTTTAATCGAATTTTATACAAGAGAATTCAAAAATAGTTCAAAAATCAAGTTTAATAAACAAATTAAAAAATACATGTTTTTCAAGATCTAAATATTCTGCTGGATTTTAAATAGGTAAGTACTTATGTAATTATTTTGAGATTTTAAATTCAGATTTGAATATAACCTGCAGAATATTCCAATTTTTAGATTAAACACAGATTCAATTACTTCATTTTTTTAGCTCTTATAAGTCGATTTTTTCTAAAACACACTAATAATGAGTATCCTACAAAAATTAGCTAAATTGCCGCATATTTAGGCGATTTGAGCAAAAAAATTTACCATTTTTTGGAAATTTCCTGTGTAATCAAAAATCAACCAGAAAAATCGCATTTTCAGCTCCTAATAAGTCGATTTTTCTTAAAACACAGCATAATAGAGAATCCTACGAAAATTAGCTAAATTGCCGTCTATTTAAGCGATTATAGCAAAAAATTTTGACCATTTTTTGACAATTTTCTATGTCTATAACTAAAATTAAATGTGTTCAAGCCAAATTTTGAGATTTTTCAGGTTTTTTTAGAATTACAGTTTTAGTCAAATTTTCGAGATTTATATACCAGAATAGGGTAAAAATTCAGGTAGGGTAAAAATTGATAATTTCTATTTTTTTTGAAAAATTACTTTTTAATATTGAAAAAAGTGTAACTTTTCTTGAAGATCTTGAGTCTTTTTTTTACTCAAAAAACCATTTGAAATTTGGATTTGGATTCAGGCTCGGATAATAAGCAGTATAGGTATTCGTATAATATCATGGTAAAATCTAAACTCTTAATTTATACTCTGAGAATTTTGGTTGAATCAATAATGTCTCTTTTTTGGATTTGTCCCATTTATTTCAAATGTCTTTCTCCAACAGCCCTTTGCCTTTAACTACTTACTTACTTATAACTCTAGCTTGGGGTCACAAATTACTAAAAATAATTTAGCTCTGAGGTTTTCCTTAAAATGAAAGTGATTTCGATGAGGTTTAGCCTACCAAGCACAAGTTCGGTAATTAATTCAAAGTTTCCCCTCTTATAATAGATATTACCATTATACTAGTACTAGTAGAATAAGTACCAAGGTACATAGTAGTTAGTAAAGAAAGTTCAAAATGTCTTATTCTTTTTACCCAAGAAAAATATCTTTGAGAGAACCTTGTCGAAAGATTATGCACAACCAAACCAGCACACTTTTTTGTGTGTGCCTTTTTTTCATTCAATTCTTTCAACTTTCAAAGGATAAAAAAAGTTAATTCCCCTTTCCGGGACCAGAGTACTAGAGAGATCTAATTAGTAGAGCTATTAGGAATTTTCATCTAAAGTTTTAGGAAACATTTTCATTATACTTCAATAGTAGAGTATCTACATCTACCTACATTATAGTAATAATTTGGTCAAATTCAAAAATTAGCCAAAAATCACATTATCCAATACCAATACTAAGGCGCCTTTTAAAATCGATTTTAAATTTCATATCAAGTTGAAATCTCTAGCTCAAATATGACAAAATTTAAAATTTCAAAATTAGATATTGATTTAATTTTATCAAAAAATTAATATTTTACTGGTCATTAGAGTACCTTTCTTGTTGTTGTTGTAGTTCTAGGAGAGTGAAGGAATATCCAACAATTGTACCCATTACAGACTCTCCCGATGTCCTCAGACAGAGTACCTCTCTTAATGAATATTGTTAGTTTTGAAATACAGTATCTACTCGCATTTATATGGCATTTGTTTATTATGCCATCAAAAACCAAAAATTAAAAATTAAGTTTTTAGTTGTGCGAGCGAAGCGAGCACTTACTATTCAACTTTGCTTGCACTTTGTCCGTCTGTCTGTCTGTCTATCTGTATGTCTGTCTGTTTGTCCAGAGGATAACTCGAGAACTACTGGACCGATCTTAACCAAACTTGGTATTAAGGACCCCCATAGGGTGGGGGTGTGCCATTTCGACAAAAAAACCCAGGTGGCCCCACCCCTTGCGGTGCTGCGGACCCTTTAAG
>JAQIXA010004144.1:0-12031 GCA_034699045.1 Nanhermannia cf. coronata Gr-Ori-00579 | reverse complement strand
AAGAATCATTCCTTTAATTTTTGATGAAAGTAAAATGTAATTTAGAAGAAAATGCGATTTAACGAATCATTTACTCAATTTCCCCATTTCCCATTTGGCTTTTGGCATTTCGATTCATTTAATTTTCTTTCTTTTTTTAAATGTGTACTGTAGACTGTATATCTGTACAATTGAAAGAAAAAATATAAAATTTACATAACAAATGACACACTAGACAATAATTTTAACCCCTTTATGGGAAATGGTTCTTGATACACACGAGCTAATGTCTATGTCTATGTACACTACAAGCACAATTTTATAATAAAATTTATAAAACCCTATAGACTCATTCTAAATTCTAAAAATAAGTTTTAATAAGATACCTAGTACATAGTAGGTACCCTACATTAGAAAGAAAGAAGAGCTATCTTATAATAATTTTATCGTCAAAATTTCGAAATTTTACAGTTAGTTTGGCATCAAGCAAATTATCAATATGTAAAGGGTAATTTTAAGGTAAAATTCTCGAAATTATATACCTAGGTATTTATTCTGTACTTTGTAGTATTAGCATAAGCCTTGTTAAATTTCTTTACAATTTTAACTTACAATTGACGGATACAAAGATCCTCTTGCTGATACTTGGGGGTACTGAATTAGATGCAATGCTGTAAATTTACAAGTATATATTAAGACCCTATATAGATACCTAGATATCTAGAATCAAAATAAGATTTAAAAACTTACCATAAATAAGGACCCATGTCACTTCTTGAAATCTATAAGATAAATATATATATTTTAGACACTTATTTAGCTACAATGTAGTGTAATGTAGTATCTATGATATAAATATAAAAATCAGTGAAGATAAATACCTTGACCAATTTGAGAACATTCCCTTCAAACACGGGAACTACATTAAAGAGAAATAAAAATAAAATCCATTTAGAGTTCGAGCCCCAAAATAAGTTACATTTTCGGCTTTCACCCTGTATCTGTATTACTGTGTTATATACCTCTATAATCTATATAGTACGAGTATCAGTAGTAATAGGGATATTATCAAATTCAATTTACACTTTCGTAAAAATAAACACTTTTAGCTATACTCCGTAGTAGGTACTTTATACTAGTTGTAGGCGTAGGTATTTTATCTAGTGAAAGCAAAGTGATACTTGGCTCAAAATATTTAAAAAAATCTAAAATATCGATATTTTAAGTTTAAATAATATGAAATAGAGCAGAAAAATAGAGCCAGTTTGCAAGTTTACTTCCAAAAACTTCCAAAATTTCTAAAAAAAATTTGGATTTTAAACCAAATTTATAAAAATTTAGGAAAAATTGGCAAATTTTAATTTCAAGATTAAAATCAGTGTAAAGCTGAAAGCTCTTGATTTAGATATTATTTTACTTGCTACGGAGTATGTTGTAAATGTTAAATATGCTTTCAAATAAGTATCTTGAATTACACTTATAACTACAAGTATTATATCGTTGTAGGGACTGCATAATATTTATAAGGACTTATAAGAACTCAAGGACTAGTACCCCTGAGGTATTGTTCTTATTTTCTTTGATCTTGGGCTTATTTGAGGGGAATTGAAGCTGACATAATACTCATATGCATTTTATTGAATAAATAGAGGATTTACAATCTAGCACTAGCATTTCCATTAATACTAAAAGTAGACTATGCCCGATCCTGGTCCTTTTTATAAATCTAAAAAATTTAATGCTTTACACCAAATTTATAAAAACTTGTGAAAAATTGCTAAATTTTAGCTAAAGTTTAATTCAATAAATTTTCTTAAATCGCTAACCTATAATCACATTATTTAGGCAAATACTTCCCATTGGAATAAATTATTAATTTATATTGTTTTTCTCCATTTTGATAACATTTGAAACTTGTTTAATGGATACTTAACATTAGCTAAAGTTTCTAGAATTTTAGATTTTTTTAGATGTTTTTCTGTATTATTTTAAGAAAGGGAAGGGCAGTTTTTTTAGAAAGAAGAAAGACATAATCATGAGGATAAGCTCGAGTAGAGTTTACATACAATCCGAGTCTAGTCTATAAAGTAACTGGCCAAAATGTACTATATATATGTATATACTGATATATGTATAGTAAGGTCTATTTTAACAAAGGACATTTGGGATAAGTATATTTTGGGGTTGTTTGTTTTCCGGTCGGATTGACATTGTTTCCCGAAGAAATGGTAAATCGTGGTCTATCACCAGTTGAGGGGATGAAATAATTCTCAATTCTCAACTATATCCTAATCGTAAGTATAAATACTCATAAGGAAATTTACAGAAGAAAGGCAGATTATGGTAAATCTCAAGTCTTTGACTTACAGGCTTATTTCCTTAGGAAAATATCAAAGGCCTATCAAAAAAATTTCTAAAAATTTCTAAAAATTATTTAGTAATTATGACCAATAAGAATCATGTAAAATCAATTTACAATGAAGCTCTATATCTCCTAATAAACTTTTACCTATTTTTAAAATTTTCGAAAATTATTTAACTTTAGTTTTTAGTTGACATCTGAAATAATGTAAAATATACAAAATCTCGACAATTATCAAATTACGAGTACAGAGTACCCTACATAAGTCAAAGAACCAAAGAGAAATACTGATACAACCATAATTCTATACTCGTATTTAGAGTATACTGAAATTCTCATATCTACTCGTATACTAATTTAAATTTTCTGAATTAGAAAATCCAGGCTTATATTTTCAAGTTGATAAATTTCAAGCAAAAAAAGGGTTTTTTAAGTATGTAATATATCTTTTTATAACCATTTTGTGAGGTTTTTAACAATCATCATGTAATTATCAATTAGCCCACAATTTTGGGCTAAATTAGATTAGAATTAGAATTTTTACATAATTCTAAATTACTAGAACTTGTAAATTACCTACTTGTGTAAGTTGTGAAAGTCTAGTTTTAAATTGGATTATCAAAGTAAATCATGTATAATTTCCAATTTTCAAGCTCTAATTCACTCTTACAGATTATATGCACTTGAAAAACATATTTCTCTTATGTATCTCGTAGAAATTCTTTGCTTAAAAAGTCCATCTTTTTTCTTTTAATATCTTTTGTATTGTACTAGTAAGTACTACAAGACATTACAGTGCTGAAAAGTACAGTCAAAAAAATCTTGAAGGGGAAACAGAACTCAAACTGTGCTCGAAAATCTCATAAATTTCCATCCTGATTTCCCCCTTAGCTTAGTACAGTATTTCTCCCCCGATTTTTTTTTCAAATTTCAAACTAGATTTTGACTTTTTTTGATTTTGTCCAGAATTATTAGACTTCTACACACTCTTAATACTGTAGTATATGACTTGTCCAGGATACTAAGGGTATATACTATATACATGAATGAACTAAAGCAGAATTTTTCAACTATTTCCACCAATACTTTTTAGATTAAACTTGGTCTGTATGAAGTTCTTGACCAGTCAAACTTTTCCAAAGTTCATAGAATAGTAAATAAGAAATAAAATAGACTTTTTACTACTACTAGTAGTACACTAGTCAAAGTCAAGGGGTATTTTTTCCATTGTTTTGAAACTTTTTAGGTCGAAAAAATTCGATATTGATCCATTTAATATTTTTAATTTAATAAAGTATTAAGAACATTATAGGTCTAAAGTTCAAACTGAACTTGGCAGTTATGTCAAAAGTTAAAAATATCAAAATTTAAAACCATAATTTCTTTAAAATCTGCAATTTCTTTGGTTAATAACATGGATTATGCTCCAATATCTAATGATTTAAAATCTTCGAATTTTCTGATTTTGGTTTGGTAAATGGCTTAAAACAAATTTTTTTGAGAATTTAAGATTATTATTATAGAAAATGGCAGTAAATGCTCAGATGATAGTACAGATATAAGTAGATAAGTATCTGTACTATTAGGAGTCTATTAATATTGAATATGAGACTCTATGGAATTCTCATTTAATATCCGAGGCAATTGGGGAAAGTTTTATACTATTTTGTAGGTACTTTCATAGTTTCACGTAAAAAGTTTTCAATATCTTTCAAGAAGTATCGTATCATATCTTACTAGTACGTAGATACGAGTAGATATAAAAAGAAATTAATAAAAATATCGATTTTGCAAGTTTATATTTATATTTTTATGATTAAGGACTACAACAAGGAGAGGTTCATTGCCCATTTGGTAATCGAGACCGAGACTTGCTATCGAGATCCAATAAATTTAATCTAAAGTAAAATTAAACATCTCGAGAATCAGGAAAAACTAAAATGTGCCCTATAAGTACCCTACCTTTATTTTTCAAATTTTGTAAATATAGTAAAGTATGTATAGTTATCAGTAGACCTAGGCATAATAAATTTTTAGAATTTTGCTTTGATTTAATTGCTGAAATGTCCTTAAATCTGACTGTAATAAGTGCAGGTACTTTTATAAAATGTCTTTGTTTACCTTGGGATTTCATCCCCCCAGGTTTGTAATACGTAATGTTTTGATTTCCTTCTCGTTTAAAGCTAATTTTTGGGGTTGGATGACCTCTTGCATTACACGTTAACTTGACTGGAGATCCTTCTGGAACCTAAATAGACACATTTAATTAAACCTCAATCATTCAAATACAGATAGTACTTAAACCTATACCATAATATCCCCAGAGGTTTCTTCTGGAATGAAATCTGGAGGAATTACAACTGACAAGAAGCCAACCTACAGAAAAGACATGTTTTTGACCCAATTTTTAAAATAAAAGTTAATTTGTCATCATTCTTTATCCCTTACCATACTTAACATGGGGCTAGTATTGATTTGACACTAGTAAATAAAAATTTAAGGTTTAAATAAGATTAAATAATCATTAAATTGGGTGTTTGTACCATATAAGATCCACGATCTTCTTCTTTAACACCTTTGATATGTAGATGCCACAAATCTGATGAATGTGAGACCTATAAATACAAATTTTTTTTTAAATTTGAAAAATTGCTTATATGAGTAGTAGTAAAATTGGATACCTTTATAGATGGGTTATGGGTAATAACCGTATGTCCGATAGACAATATCCCCTTTAAAAATTACAAAAATTAGACAATTTTAAAATTATTTCGACCAATTGCAAGTAGTATGTATATTTACTTTGCTATCGGCTCGAACCCAACCAACCTGAAAATTTTTTTTTATTAACTTTCATTAGTAATCCGACTACAACGAGTAAAAGAGATTTTTTTGGAACTTTTGTGAAAGAGCTACAGATTTCAATCTGAATCAAGATTTTGCTTATTTTTATCTAAAATGATATTTAGATACTTGTATCTTGTACCTTCTTATACTGAAGCAAATTACTGTAGTGTATTTTTAGATATTTTTTAGTAAAAATCTGAGATTTAAGATATAAAAGTAGCTCATTTTGAAATGATTTCTTTCTTCTAAAAAAGGTGCTTTTTAGGATTTTTCCAGGTCTTCTCCATGTGCTGGAGAACAAACAAAATATTTGAAATATTTGAAATAAGGGGAGAAAGAGACAACAGTTGGCTTATATGCATTTGGGACATGAATTGAATTTTAAGTTGGCCAATATATTGGCGAAACCCGGAGAAAAAAACGGATTTTTTTACGAAAAAAACCCTATTAAGTATCTACATTTGTATACACAGAGGAAACCTGGTTGGGTGCTGGTGTCTTTTACTGGAGACTCTGGATACCAAAATTGGTTGGTTTTAGATAGGTAGGTAAAAGTAGTTTGGGACTTGAGATGAAAAAATCAGGCAAAAAACCCTTCTGCTACTTATATGCACTGTGTATGTATATTGATACTTATAAATTAGCATAAGTATATAAACTTAACTTGATTTCTTTACTTTATATTCGAAAGATCTGAGGGAAATCACTTTCGCCAGAAAAAAAATCACAATTTTAGCTCGCATGTAAAGTTTAAAAACAGAAAATTTTTGTCATAATTCGGATATTTTTAAACAAAACTTATTTCATAAAGAATAGGTAGGGTATGTGCAATAGTAGCAAAAGAATCTGATCAAAATTTTGGAGACATTGAGTTTGAATTTTTCTGTTTTCAGATTCAAACTCTGCATAACTGAACTCTGAATGAACCTAGGTGATATGGTAGGGTACTATTATAATAAATGAAATGGAGAAATTGGGTGAAATTGTGAAGTTTTCTATGATGGTTTACACCTATATATTGTAAAGAAAAGAAGTACATAGTGGTAAGATACTTTCTTGCTTTTCGAATTTGAGGTATAGCATTTGGTATTTAATGGCCAAAGTTTTACTTTACTTTATGGATTATGAATCTCTTATTATTTCAAAGTATTAGATACTTATTCTATATCTAAGAAAATTAGATATACTCCTTAGTATTCGAGGTTTACTTAACGATTTACAAATGAGATTTGGATATATCAAGGACCATAATACTTAAAATATAAAGCCCTTAAATCAAATTTCAATTGACTCTTATTTGATTTGATTTAATTTAATTTTCAAACAACCCTAAAATCGAAAATCTTGGATACTTTTATATACTACGATTATGGGAGAATTCTCCAATTTAATATTCAAATACCTATGCATATGTGCATACCTACACTTTAATAAATGTATAATCTCAACATTTCCCGGCCCAATTTTACTAAAAAGTTCTTGTAACTCTTGGTCTTGGTGTATTTTTTTCGGTTTGTAGATTTTCTACAAAATTGGTAAAACTTTTTGTCAAACCGATTTACTCGGTTTTGCTTTCAGAATAGTAAAAACTTACGACTACTTTTTTAACCTACATATCTCGGTATAAACTGATTTCAACTCTTTTACCTATTCTAATCAAAAAAAAATGTCAAAAATCATTTTTTGAAATGAATTTTTAACATGATAGTGTATTTGAGCCATTTCTATAAAATTGCATCAAAAATTGGGTTCGATCGGTTACACTAGTTCATTTATTACCGTAGGCAGTGTATCCTAAAAATCAAAATTTAAAATTAAATCTAAAATCATTAACTTAACGTTTAAATTGCAATTAAAAGGTCCCTAATACTAATGACTAATGGTAGATCAGATACAAATTCAAGAAATTTAGAATGTTTTGAGGTTTATAAGAGTAGGGTTTGAAGTTTATACAATTTTACTTTTTGACATTTTGGCCATATGATACTATTCAAATGGGCCAAATAGTATAGGTACAGGTACAACCTGAGACTAATTTCAAATGTGACACACAACCAGAACCAGAACCAGGCCTGGTTCGGTTTTTAGGGTTTTTTAGGGTTTTTTGCATTATATGACAGGTAATTTGAATCTACTTAGGAAGAGACTTGAAGTAAAGTTTTTAAGTTTAAGACTTGTCTTATCCCCACTATTGAATACAGATTAGCTGCGTGAATTGTACTAATAAAATATCTCATCTTTTCCCCATGATTTTCTTCACTAGAATTGGAATGAATTAATCTCGAGTTAAGAACATTAGTATAAGTTATCTCATATCTCACATACTATACGAGTAAGTAATATCTATTAGTATCCTACATAGTTAAGTATAAGCATTTCAAATTTCAAGTGTGCATTTAAGGGGGTAAAGAAAGTAAAGTATTTTAAGCTCTCTCTCAAGTTTGAAGAAATAAAATTTCTCGTCGGCCGTTTATGGTAATGGCCAAATACCTATATATACATACATATACAAGTACTCGTATATAGAGAGAGAATGACAAACGAGAGATTTCGGATTTTGGATCATTTATTTCCAGCAGATGTTCGCCCGAGAATCCTCAAAAAAGATTTCCTTTCCCCCGCTGATTTCAAATAGCTCTTTTTCTACCAGTCAGACAAATGCATTTGCACATTTTAAAAAAATTTCAAGATACTTTTGGTCAATAGTTAAAGTGTCAATGTGTTTAAAATTTGATTCTTTAAATTCAAAATAAATCAATTACAGCATCAAATAAAGTATCTATATTATTCCATTAGACTAGGCTTCATTTAATCTGGATTTTACAGTAACATACATACCTTCCGGTAATGCGTGAGTTCCTGGCGGACCTATATAGGGTATTATCGGGTCGATTTTGACCGTTTTTTTTTTGGTGGAATGTTATCTAGGATGGGATAGTATGATTTCAGTTAGGTTTGGTTAGGTTAGATGGGCCAATACCGCCCCGCCAGGAACCTTCAAACTTACCTACCTAAAGATTATTTTATAATTTAAAGGCCAAATGAAATATTTTAATGTTTTCTCTTATAAAATTTTATAAAATAAGATAATTGTACATTTTAGCCAATAGACACAAAAACAAAATGATTTCTAAGCTTAAAATATTTGCATTTTTTATACTTGAACAGTTTGACTTTGAATCATAAGGCTTTATTCTAATCTATATGCATTTATTTCAAGTTTTTCCAGTTTTTCAAATCCGGAAATCGAGCCAAGACCTTCGAAAATATTCTAAATTTTCTGGCAAATCGCTCTAGATATATAGATAGGTACTTACTACCTTATACTAGAGTAATAGGTACACATACATAATGCTAATCATTTACCTATCCTTTAACTCTAATGCTGCCAATAATACTAATATTACTAGAGAGTAATCCTTTCATTCGATTTATCTCTAGAGATTTTGCATGTCACGTACTTTTACCTATATCAGTATTATATAAGTACGATTTAAAATTTTAGATCGAAAAATCTAGTTTGCAAAATCTGCCAATTAGAACAGATTCAGATAAATCGATTTACCTACTTGTAAGTATCTATTTCAAAAGTTCCATAAAAATCTTCATTTGATAATTCTTACCCTATATCCACCTAATCCTCGAACCCTACAGGATAAAATAAATATAAATTAATTGCTTAATTAATTAGTAAAATTAGTTATAATTATCAAGTGTACCTGCAGGTAAATATAGCATCTCGACCTAAGGGTACTGTCACATTCTCAATCGGTTCAGCAAATTCAGGTTGTAAATGCAATTCTAAAATTAAACAAAAATATAAAAAAAAATTGATATTTTTATGACCCCATTATTCAAAAGATTCTAACGATAAGACCAAGATATCCTAATTAGTATTAGGTACATAACTTTAGGTAAAGTAAATATTTATCTCAATTTTCAAATTTTCTGAAAATTTTTTTTTGACAAATTAATGAAAATTCCATTATGAAATAATAATGTCGAGAAATTGAAAAAAGTTAATTACTGATATATAGATTATCTTAGGTATATCCTTCCATTCCTTCCCCTGTGGTGAAATGCTAATAAATTTTGGCTATCGACATTATTAATGCTATGATCCTATTAATAGGCAGGGTTAAGAGGAATTTAAATTTCTGTCCGATTTCAATTGATAGATAAATACAAAATATTTAGCCTATCTAGGATATAAAAATTCGTAAAAAATTGATTTTCCTGAGCCTGAGAAAGGTTTATCAGGAGAATCAAAAAAATATTTGCGAATTTTTACACCCTAGACCTAGATAGGCTAAATTTTTTGTATGTACAATCGAAATCGGACAGAAATACAAATTTCTTCTTAGAATAAGTAGTAGGGTACCTATGTAATTTTTTATTAATTTTTACCTGTCCCAGATGCTCCAATCCCAATCCCAGTACCAGATCCATCTAAATTCAATAACAAATTCAATTATTTCAACTTTTGATTGAGATTTAATTGACTAAAATAAGCCTTACTATGTATTACTATATGTATTGTCTAAATAGGGTACTTTGTAAATCAAATTCTGAAATTCTTATCTCAAAACCTCAGTTTTAATCACCCGGGTGTAAAAGATAAATGAAAATTCGCTAATGATTAAGCTTATCATCATTAACTATCCTATCCTGTGATAATTAGATTTCATGAATTTCAAATTCGAGTCTGTCCATTAACTATTTCCCCTCAAATTCAAATGCCATTTATAACCTAGTACACTTTAACTAGTGCTTACGTATACATTATATTCTATATTTTCTCATCAATGAAATCTGCACCATAATTTGGGGTAAATTGTAGAAAAGTGAGAAATTACCCTCATTTCCTTGTAAAAACCAAAAAATCCTAACCCCAATTTTTTGTAGCTTTATTTCGGTTTTTGAGGTCTAACTTTTGGTAACTTTTTTTTACAATTGTAGCACTGTAATAGTTGAGGCTAATTTACGTAAATTATATGGATATACTGTACTGATATAGTAGGGTAAATTTTTCAATGCCATATGCAGACTTTTTGTTTTAATCTTACTTTGTACTTTCTCCAGAATTCTTTAGAGAAAAGGAAAGTTTATTAATTTTACCAACTTCTAGGTTTTTTTGCAAGAAGGCTAATGATAAATTCGATAATTCATATCCTTTATATCTAATACAAACTGCAGTAGTATCTAATATATCTTTATATCTAATACTCGAAACATGTAGCAATTTAGTAATATGTTTCAATCTACAGATAATCTAAATTTGTACGATAAAATAGGTTCAAAATTGAACCTACCTATTCTATAAATCTAGCTAGAGGAAATGATTCAAAAATTTTTCATATTTAAAAACCCAACAGATTTTGATAATCAAAATATTTGAAAAATTTTCTCTAAAGGTTCATTATAGGTACTCGTAAAGTGTTTCGTAAATTTTTTAAATTCTTAACTATTAAATTATATTTTAGATTTTAAAAGGTCATTTAATTCAATCCTAAAAAACCAAACTTCTGACTTAATTTTGTATTTATTTTCTAAAATCAAAGCCAAAATATGGTCTTAGTTTCAGGCCTGAGTTATACGCAAGCATATTTAGAGTAATTTACACTTTACAAGAAGATTCTCACTTAAAATTTTAGCTAAGTAATCGTAATTTCAAATAGTATCAGTAGGTATAATAGAGCTTAATATCCCGAAATTTGACCCATTTTAATACAAAGATTTCATACATAGGTATCTACATATACGACTCATACGAGTATCATTGTATTATTGCGCTCGCACAATTAATAATTAACTAAAGTGTAGTTAATTAAATCCTAGTAATAAACAGTATAGTACTAGTAGTAGAAGCTATAAAAGAGTTGAGCTTATTGAAAAAAATTTCAATTTGAGATAGGGTGATGATGGTATAAGGTACTATAAAGATTTCATTCATATGCATTTAGCCTGCTAATATACTTTTCCATTAGGGGATTGATTCTTTCGTGACCAAAACAGGGGAAAGACAACTTAAGCAAAAACTTTTTTTTACTTCTCTTTTCCAACTATCTCTATACATTTATTTCTTTATTTCTCAAAAAAGTTGTACAATTCCAACATTTTATCTTCACTTTCATAGTACTACTACAGATACATAGTGCTATTATTACTATACTGCTATTAACAAGAGTTTTAAAAGTATAATCGAACTCGAAAAAAAAAGAAGAAAGATCTTCCCACAAGTTACAATGAAATGAGATAAATAGTAAAATAGTAGAATAGTGATAGTGAGTGCAACCAACTACTTATTTAGTACAGTTTCTCTCATCATTTTAACAAGTATAAAATCTATAAACTGGATATTAAATCGATACAGGGTCTTTTAAAAGTACCTTAACAAGCAAAAAAATATTAATTTTTCAATTTTGTAGGTTCTGTATTTATAATTATTAAGAAGAAATGATAAAATGTAAAGCAAAATATTGAATTTTGAATTGAAATTGAAAATGAAAATTTCATTAACATGGGGCTCATTATACTCATGGCTAAGGGTGAGCAATCAAACTTTTTGGTCGAAATCGTAAAACTAGATTTTATAAGGATCTTTTTTGCCTTTGATTAAAATCGGTTCAAGAAAATCGGTTCTGTGACTAAGGGCCTACAAAAAAGAACCAACAGACAATAAACCTACCGACACTTGTCCTACAGATGAAAGGCCTACAGAGACAAATGGACTACAGGCTAAGCACCTACAGACAATAAATCTAACTGCTCAAATTGTAGGTCAAAAATGGCCTACACTTAAATCTTAGAATAGGAAATCTGAGATCTGTAGGCCATTTGTCT